>FJOG01000007.1:1753128-1815342 GCA_900073065.1 Phialocephala subalpina
GGAGGATATTATCTAGACTTGTATAAATTGTAGAATGCGTAGAGGGGGTTTTAAACTCTAATATTCGTAGTATAGCCTCTTGTGCCTCCTTTGACAGCTATATAGAAACGTTTATAGCGGAGTAGTTATGTGCAAATATGAGTTCTTATAACAAATAAGTTAGATAGCTACTTTGTAAATAGAGATCATATATTCGAATACGATGACGTTGAATTGGTGTTGTTCGGTAAATTGTAAGGTTGAATTATTAGTTACGTGCTCTTTGATAAGAGGGATCCAAAATTAGCTCCGGTAGAAACCGTGCGAGGGAGCAGAAACGGATTCCCCGGGCAGAGTTCAGTAAGGAAACGGTCGCCGGGGTATACAAGAGGCCAAAGTAGGCTCCAAATTATAGTGCGCAGGCTGACTCAAGGCGTGCTCAGGATGCTCAAGCTGTGCTCAGGCTCTGCTTAGGCATGCTCACGCTTGGCTCAGGTATACTCACCCTCAGCTCAGGTTAAAGCAGCAGTTGCTCACGTCCGCAGACTAAAACGGAGCTAGCGAAAGGGAAAATTAATCCTGAGTTTGTGGGAATCCGACATCGTCAATCCCGCGCACGATGGCCTGAAAATTTTAAGGTAGATGATCGAGTTACTCATAGATGACGTTCTGATGAAGTGTACTTCTCTGAAGGCTTTGTCCATCGAGATAGAAAGTATAGAAGCGCGACCCTAGAGCGTAAAGAGGCTGCTCGACCAGTTCAGTACTGTGCGAGGAGTTAAGAATGCACGAATTGATGTGTGGAGCACTGTTAGACATTTGGGAGACCTTTGAATTTCAATGGAAACTCGAAAAGAAATATAGGAAGTTTTCGGAGTTGATATGCAGTTATCGAAGGGCTAGAAGCTTACGAATTATTTGTGGGATCGGAATCGGGATGATAGAAGAGATAAAGAGGATATTTTCGAATACAAAAATAAAGACGGAGATGACGAGGGTGACGAGCAGGATAAAGGAGAGGTAGTTAGAGTGGGAAGAAGAAAACAAGGACGAACTAGCGGATGAGTAGCTCTCTTCGTCAAAGATGTGAACTGATGGATAAACCCGGAAAACCCGACTGGATAGGGCTAGAAACCGAGAAAGGAGGCAGGCACAAATTTGAAGATTGAAGAAACCACAAATAGACACATTAGCAAAGTCCAGCTGGTTACCTGAGCCACCTGCCAGAACTTTCCTTTATGTTTTAGGCTTAAGATGAGCATCTTAAAGGTCACGTGCATTGGCCAGGGGCGGGCCGGGACCTCCCCCTTCAAGCAGCGGTAGAGCCAAGTAATGGAACACTGCCGGTTTTTTGACGAATTTGAAATGTGCAACATCATTATCCCCCAAAATCTAGATCTCTCGCCATTTGTTATATATAACCAAACGTCTTTGAGTCGAGATGTCTATGGACCCCGCTCTAAGTATCTCTGGATGTGCATAGTAAGGATTGAAAGCTCAAAGAAAGATATGCAAGGTTGTTTGAAAGGGAGATGGCGCTGCCATGCGTACTAAGGAGCTCGGAGGCTATAAGCGTTGTGTGAGACTGGGGCATTGTCGAGATTGATACAAAAGGGGAGAATACCTTTGAATACAGAGAAGGGAAGCCGGAGAGATTACCGTTGCTACTGAGTTTGTTCAATGGACTGCGGGGTGTGAGAATGGCGGATATGATTGTGCATGGGCATGGGCCGCGCAATACGCTCCGGAGACTCAAGACTGACTATGTGGAATACTTGGAGAGCGTTATGGAGATGTCGCAGGGCGCAGAAGTACTGCCTTACGTTCGCGATGACGAAGGCATATTTGAGGATGTCCATGATTAAAGCAGATGGCCAAAGGAGGCATGTGGGAGATGTAGAGAGTGAAGGCTTTCGCATGAGAGAGGAATCCGAGAGGCTGACAGTTTAGTCAGGGGTCGCTAAAAGACAGCGCAGTTTCGGTATTTTAGCGCTTCAAAAGCTGTGATGAATAAAGGTCACGCAACGCTCGTAAAAAAAATTGAAACTCACAATCGCAAACGCGAAAATAAGACCCAGAAATTGTTCCTAAGAGCTTCGGATGCTCAAGAACATTTTCCTTCGAGCTGATGCGAAGTTTTGAAGTTATTCTGCTATCACGGTGACTCAATTAGGCATAGTGTGAAATCGTTGGTCTTCACCACTGCATCAAAATGACATCCGAAGAAGCAAATGTACAAACTCGCGTTTCAGACATTCTAGTTTAAACTCGGGTTTCGTCACCTACTGCTTCTTATCACAGAAGGGCTTGTCCCTACTCCGCCACCTTTCCTCAAGCATCGACGAAATGGAGATGTCTCAACACACTGCAAACGCATTTCCAGACTCCCCTCTAGGTCCTCTCGGTTTGTACCTACCTCGTATCACATCAATGGGATGCAGAGCAGCTAATAATGGCAAAGGCGTTTTTGACTACCTTCCTTCTGAGATTCGAAGCTATATATTCGGCTATGTGCTAGACTTCAACCACTTGGAAGCAACAGTCCCTCCGTCTTCGCGAAATGAAACCCCACCAACACTGCTCGCGGCCCCTCACCTTAAGGATCGGACCGCATTACTGCGAACCTCAAAAGCTATTTGTTCCGAATCACAGACAATCATGTTCAATGTCAATGAATTCGAAATCACGATGAGGCCAGGGGGAATGCACTACGATGATTCGCGGCCAGACAATGTGAGTGCGGCGGGTCACCCAGGCTGGGGATACACGATTGCATACGCGCATCTGAGGAAAGGATTTGGTATCGATGACTTTAGCTCTCTCATAATCCACTCGAATTACAAAGATTGGCGCAGTGTCCATCTCCGATTAGGAGTCTCTGCCGCTGTGTCAGAAGTCGACATCGAGCCAGTCAGTAGGCAAGAAATAGTAGGACCCGAGGTCCGGAATTATCAATCATTCATGGATGCGCTAAAGATAGTGGTACTATTGTTCCTGCAGAGCCCTATGTCGTTGCGCTGGTTGATGGTCGACATTCGATGTACAGTGGAGAGGCCCGCAAGCTTACCCTCGCTCCTGGCTGCGATTGCAGAAGTCCGGAGTGTCAAAGAGGGAAGTGTAATGGTGCATGGGGCAGGGGATGATGTCAAGACTGTCTGGAGACTTGGATCCGAGTATGTAGAATACTTTGAGACTATTCTGAAAGAGCCTTACTGCTTAGAACCGGTTGAAATGCCCGAGGACGACGATTTCGAACAGGTGGAGGAAGAAGAGGACCAAGACACTGATGAGGAGGATGTCGAGGAGGTGGACCCTGAAGATCAAGACTTGATGGACGAATTTGGAATGGACGAAGACGAGGTTCGCAACTTCCGAGATCAGGAGCTGCTAGATATTGATCCGATCGATTATTATGATGACCTCGACAACAACGAATTTTTTGATTGGTGAAAGCTATTCGATTTTGCAATAATACAGTTCTTTTGCACTTGTTGGCGCTTCCGACTAGGCCATTTTTACTTGCTTTCTCATCCGACAGAACACCTTTGTCTGAGAGGCCTCGTGCTATGCAACGGAATGTGTGTGAGAGGGAGGGACATCGTCAGCCGCATTGCGATAACGAAAATGGCTTCTAACTCTTCCATTCTTGCGCCGTTCTGAATCCGAGACGTTCTCCTATTCGAACTGCCTAAGCTTGTGGACCCCGTCAAGCCCTCGTCACCATTCTTCGACCGCACCCAAGGTCTCATCCTCGAATTACTCAAAGTCGGAAAGATCAGACGCGGTTCGATACTCCTCTAGCCAAAGATGAAGGCCTCCTGTTCGGATGTTAGGGAGGTCGGAGGAAGGAGGGATGCAATGATGTAAATGCGTTTGTGTTTCTAATATCCGAACAAAAGGCCTTCATCTCAGTGTCACATACATATCAGAACATCTCGAAATCCGAGTTGCTTCTCACCCGTCGACAGTCGTATGAAATGCGGGGTTCCAAAATGCGGGGTCAAGCGAGCCCCTGACACATGCGTCGTGAAGAACCAAGCCTTAATTCAAAAATTCCTTCCTTGGGTGACTAGCAATCAGCTAAGTCAAACCCCCTAGTAGTCGGCCACCCCCTGAAGTCGGCCGCCTCGCTTAATTCACCACCACCTACTCTTAACCTCAATAACTTTTTTATTCTTTTATTGTTATATGAGATAAAGTAGAGGCAATACTAGCAAAACTATCGGAATCTAACGGTACATTTTGGCGGTCCCTAGCTTGAACTTGTGCTCTGTAAATATCCTTAATAGTGGCAAACTTGGAATTTGGACTGGTCACTACCTTCCGCCGCTTTCTAGGCTCAAGTTGCACTACTCTAGCCTCAAGTTGCTTAATCCGACGCTCGTGCTAAGCAATAACAAAGTCCTTATTATCTAATCCTTTGGTTACCTTCCTAAAAAGTACTCTAGTAGTTGCAAGATTAGTGTTTAGAAGTCCCGTGATTTGCATGGTCTGCTCTCGAACATCACTACCCTTTTAAGGAGTTTAAAGAACAATTAATGATTGGTTTTGATTCCATTCGGGTATTGTATCTTTTGCTAAAGTTCCCAGAGTTTCCTTGGCCGCTTTATTACTATTTTCAAGCAATAAACGGTTCATAAGAGGCTTGGCTATTCTCATCGGCCATAATCCTGAAGCTCCCCACCCTACTTTATAATTTGTAACTATCAAAGCATTTATTCGAGCTAGCTTATAGCATTCCAAGAAGTTTTGCTTTCTAATAGGCGTTAAATCGTTCAAAAGAGTCAAAGTTCCAAGCCGTTTTCGGTAAGCATGCTTCAAGGGGGAGAATATTGATAAATCCAAGGGTTAAAGCACATAAGAAGTATGTAGTGGTAAGAATAATAAGTGGATATTATTCGAAAAGCACTCCCACATAAATTCCAGTGTTTTATAACTCCTATGGCCGTCCAAAATGAGCAAACGAGGCTCCTTAGGGTCACGTGGTGCCGTCTGGGGTATAAAGACTATTTGCAACTACTCGAGAGCAGTATCGTCCGAAGTCCACCCATTATTAGTTGCAGTGAACTTCTAGCCTTTATAGGCCTTTAATCCCATAGGGAACTATTGCTGTTAGACTGATTTTCCCTTAAACATAACAAGTGGAAGCAAAGCCCGGCCCGTTGCCGAGATACACTCAATGAATGAAGTCTAAGCCTTAAATCCTGGCTGTTTCTTTTGAATGAAACGTTTCTGGGCACTTCCAACTACTAGTCTATTCTCCCCTTGGCCTTCCATAATCCCTGCTTTATCTATATTCCAGCGATTCTCCGCTTTGATGGCTTTAATGGCCGGGACCTCCAATTTTTGGAACTAACTCTTAATAATATCGGAGGTAGCGCCATTTACGCGTGCAAAATCGATCCTGAATTGCTTCTTGGTCTTAAGAATAGGATTCCTGCGAAGAAACCCAGCCATCTAGCGTTTTCCAAGTGGTATAGCGTCATGTCGAGCAGCCAAAATCCTCCCGGCAAAAGCTCGGATCTGCGCATGAGTAGGGTTCTGGCCTAAGCTTTCTTGGACTAGTACCCAATCTGTAAGACGTTATTCTTGGATCGGGGTAAGCCTCTGTTCGTGTGTATGAGTTTCTGCTCGAGAAAAGCGGCCAGATATTCTGTCTTGAAGAGTGCCTCTCGGTACACCCCAATCGAGACTAGCTTTGCGTATAGACTTGCTATTAGCTATCTCTTTAAGAGTATACTAGACGTCGTTTTTAGTATATGAGGGCTTCATAATCACTGCTAGCTGTCTGCAAAGTTTGAAAGGATTTTATTAAAAAATAATTATAAAAATTGAATGTAAAGTGAGTGGGTGGGGAGTGGCGGTGTGCTAAGCGAGGCGGCCGACTTCAGGGGGTGGCCGACTACTAGGGGGTTTGACTTATGCCATTTATCTACCGCCGCCTCAGCAAATAAGCAACCGAGCAAGCAGTCCAGGAAGTTCCCATGGCCAGCAAGAAGAACTCCCAACTCCAGCAATGCAAGATTATTGTCTAAAAAGACGAGGTATTAACAAAAAGTAAAAGCAAGATACAAAAGGAGCAAGGAGCAAGATATAAAAAGGTATGTGGGTGTAAAGAGGCACGCCGGCCATCCCATCCCATCTCATCCCATAGGAGCCTAGAGCCGGAACCGAACCAAAAAAAAAGAGGGGAATTATCCACCAAACATCCCAAAGCAATGCCAACTAGCCATACATTAACATTAAGACATTAAATCTATAGAAGTCTCAACCCCGTATCGCAGCAAAACCAAAACCAAAACCAAAACAATGCCAAAGACCTCGAGAGATGCGCGGATGCTGCAGAGGCAAACTAAATATCGACACGACGGCGTACCCTGACCTTGAAATCAAGCGGTGGGCCTTGACTACCGACTAGCCATTGGTTGTCTGGGCGGACGGGGATACGTTCGATGTCATAGTTCAGCGCGATGTAGGCCAGTATGAGCTTCATTTGTTGGGAGGCGAAGAAGCGTCCTGGGCTGTGTTTTGCGTTAGCATCGCTTCTCACCTTCACCATCACTTTCAGCAGACTTACCAGGCATGGCGACCATGCGAGAAAGCCATGAACGTTGAACTCGTAGTAACCAAAGCAGTGCCTTGCTTCTGATCTCCCTGACCAGAAACGAAGCGAAGCGGGCGGAATTCCTGCGAGCATTCGTAGACGTGCTCGTCTCTGTGGACTGGGAAAGCATGGAACCCCACATTCGTACCACAAACCAGATGCTCACCAGACGGAAGTCTCACCCCCTCCTTCGCAACAACCTTCTTCAACAAACCCCTACTCACGAACCCCCATAATCGCATACTCTCCCTCAAACAACTATCCAGACTCAACATTCTCGCTAAAGCACCTTTAGTCCAGATCCCATCTGAGGCATTCAGCTCAGAAAGGATTTCAGCCCGCATGTGAGAGAGGTATTGGGGCAGGAGAGGGCAAGCGGCGAGGTCGAGAATAAGGTTTGTTAGGGTGATGGCGGAGGATTGGATGGCGGCGAATTGGATTACGTTTAGGCGTTTGGAGATTATGTCTACGGTGCGCTCGGAGGGGTTGTTGTTGCGGTAGGAGTGCGAGATGGACCATTGAATGTAGTCGTTCTGTTGACATGGTCAGCTTCAGTTCAAGTCACGGAGCGCGTAGGTGATGGGAGGGGAGGGGGGGGAACGGAGAGACGCGGCGAGCTGACCTTGACTTTCTCATCAGGTGAGGGAGTAGAGAGACGTTGCTTGATGATTGGGATGGAGTACTTGGCGCAGGCTAGGTAGCGCTTGTAGTCGAAGATGTTGATCAGAGGTGCGAAGAATCTGAATACGTCAGTGCTGTGCGTGAAGGAAAGGCTAAGGGGGACATACCGCTTGAAGGACTCGGGGATGAAGCTGATGAAGACGGCTTGAACGACGACTAGGCGAGCGAAGTTCTTGGAGTTCTCGAGGTACTCTTCATTACGGCCTTAAACGAGTCAGCTGATGCCAGGTAAGAGGGGCGTGAAGTTGACTTACAAAGCGGAAACCCAACAAGTACACGATTCGAAACCCTCGCAACAACATTCAACATACTCTCATAAGCACCCACCTCCTTCCACTCCTTCGTATCCACACCCCACTCCCTCCTAAAAGCAAAATCAATCTCCTCCTGCACATCTCCCATATAATCACCCAACAACTTCGTCAACTCCTTCTTAATAACATCATCATGCACATGATCCGGAATCACCTTCGGATGCAGCATCGTATGATCTGCTTGAAGGAAAGCTCGATTCACCTCATTCTGGGAAATGACGTTGTCAGGTTGTGAAAGGAGCCATTCCATTTGTGACATGGGGAGGATGACTTCGGGTCCGGTGGTGATGTTTGGTAGGACGAAGGGAGTGTTCTTCTTAGAGTACTGGATGGGGGACACGTGAGTCATGGTTGCCATGAGGAGGGAGGGGAGATGTACCTTGTGATAGCCTTCCAATACGAGGTCTCGGGTGTGGAGGAAGCTTTGGAGGGTGATCCGAGCACGCGCTAAGGGGCTGTTGGATTGTGATACCCATGGGATGCTGTCGGGGATGGATTGGCGGGAGAAGAATCTTGAGTAGACGTATTGGACAGTAGCGACGAGGAGGAGGATTGCGAGGCAGGCGCTGACGAGCGCGACGGAGAATAGCATCTTGTTGTCTAGTACCCGTGCTATGCTGTTTGAAGGAAGGACAAAGAAGTTTGTGTGATTGTGTAAGGTTCCAGGTCTAGACTTTCGAAGTATGGAGTTTGTGGGGATCTAAGGACCTTTGTATCTGGAGATTTGTTCGCGTAGTGCTTCTCATACGTCAGATGCAGCCGGTGACTCAAGAAACGATCCGCTTTTCCAACGCCCTCGCTATCACCAGCATCAGGTCAAGCAAAGTCAAAGGATAGATGACGGCCAGAATTCTGTGAACTATCTATCCATAGATTAGCTCAAGATTGATGGAAGCATGGAAACAGCATGGCATGAACGTAAATAGCACATCGACATTTCGTATCTCGTATCACAAGCAATACTGAAGGTATTCCCGGCAAATTGGAAGCTATACCCGAATATCTTGAAGTTTGGGTCCGTGAGGGAGCGGTTTGATGACATTCTTGACAAATGCACCAAGTACAGAGGTACACTGCTTCCGGATCAGGCACCACTTGATGATCTCGAGATCCGGTGACTTCAAGCAAAAGATGGGACGAAAGAAGGGACGAACGCACCTGTAAAGACAAAAGCGAAGGAGGAAGTCACTGTTCCACACCAAGATCATGCACCTCGCTCACAGAGTACATGCCAACATAACACAACACTTTCAAACGCTGGATCACAAAAACGCCAGAACTACATGGCAGAAACTCCCTACTTCACTGGTACTCCAGCAGGTTTTGTACAACTATTTGACAGGTTTCTCTGCACATGATAACTTCCTAGCAAACGGGTACCTGCGTATTGTGCCGAAGACGTTTATAGAACGCCACGCCGAACACGCCCCACGGGAGCATCCCCGCCACGGTCCAAGCAAATTGTCTTGAAAGATTGCATCTGCATGTGTTTCTTGTGCAGATCTTATGCAGATCTTGTACAGATATGCGAGTGTCAATCGAGCATTGGTCGCTTGGTGCCATAAGGGGGCATTAGTGCTAAGACCGTTTAATATGGAAAGGCCGCTCCATCCACGCAAATTCCTTCCAACTGGTTCGTGGAACCGTGTCGTGCTGCCCCTTTCAGAGTCTGTGCTCCGCGTTGATACTCGATCATCTCGATCTAGCAGATTGGCATCCACTTGGGCTGAGAATCCATGTTGGGGGGGAGAAGGATGAGGCGAGGAGAGCGGGCTATTTCCATCGGACATTAGGAGACGTTGTAAGACGTGTAGCGCAGCTCTGGTCGCACGTGGATAACGCCCTAAAAATGCACCGTAGTACGAGTGCTGTTGACGGGGCAGTTCGCAATTGTCCGAGACAACATTCAACAATACCATTCATTCATCAATGCGTGGCGTGAATGCATATGCTGGCGGCCGTTGTTGGTTGTTCTGCACGCGATGGGGTCTCAAAGATAGGGGAAGAGGAAACGCGGGTTGGAGAAAAGAGAAAATATTGACACGGCTCGCCATAGGCAGGCTTCCAGGGTTCCAGGGTACTGGGGTATGCTGCAGGCTGAGCTTCGGGGGTCATTGGCCTGTCGTTTCAGCCTTCGGTTGCTGATCGTTACCTTATGCGAACGACGATCAGCATCTGCTCTCTAAATCTTCAGCTTCAAAATAATTCATATCCGAACACGTTTATTCTTTCCCGTGTGGAAGTGATGAATAATAATTGCAAATCTTTTGTACTTAGAGTTTGCATGCATGTTGAATGATGGAGGCCATGCCGTCTTCCTGAACTGGTTCGAGGCCCGACTGCCATTACGGGACGGGACACAGAGGAAAGCGAGGAAGCTTGTCGGGTTCACAAGAACCTCTTCTTTCCTTCTTCGACTCATCCTTCTCCTTCTCTCCTCATATCATCACGCCACTTCGAGGTCTCAGCCTCTTGACTTCTTAGTCTTCGTATCTCCTTCTCTACTCCATTTCTTCGCGCCTCCAGCGTCAAATTTCCACGTCACTCTCTTGAATTTCATCTCAATCAAGATCTCCGAACCTCGTCGTGCGTTTATCAGTCTCTACCAACCACACAACCTTCAAACTCTATCACAAGCAACGCGTCAAACCACCAAGATGCGTTTCACAGTCCTTCTTCTAGCGACCTTCACCCTCTTCTCCCCTTCCTTCGCCGCACCACAACTCCTAGGTCAAGTCGGAGCTCTCATCGGCCAAGCACTCGGACTCATCCCACTCCTCTCTACACCACCACCAGCTGCACTCATGACAAAGCAACCCTCACCTCAATGCGCCAAAGTCAACAAGGGTGCACTTCTCTGTTGCGAGAGCACTTTCCAAGGCGACATTCCGATTTTCGTTCAGGCTGCTCCGCTTGTTGCTTACAAGTTGAATCCGAATAGCATCAATTGCATTTACGGTATGTTCATTTCTCACCTTCGATGTTCTTCCCTGAAAATGTCATGTTTGAGGAGGTTTGATTTCATGGATGGCTGATGGCTGATGATCGGAACAGGTCAACGCAACTTCACAGATTGCAGCCGAGGCACAGAGCTGTGCTGCCAAGTCGACGCTCTTGCTACTGTGAGTCAATACATCACCCCATCATCTCATCAAACTGCTCACGCGTGATACAGACTCCGATCAGTGATATTGTCAGTCTGGCTTTGTACTGCAATACGCCGTCTCAGAACGAGTCTTCTATCTGGTCTCCTTAAGCTTTGAACCCCACTTCGTTCTCTTCAGAGGTGATCAGATGATGGTCTACGATCATTGCGGCTTGCTGGAGGAGGAAGATGTTTGTAAAATGGAAACTAATTGCTCAGGCATTGCTTGGGATGTGATGTTCATGAGTGTGGGGTTTGATGTATGATTTGCTTGGTGGTAGCTTCATGGGATATCAAATGGGATGAGAGTACATAATGTTTGCTATACATAATATTGCTTGATATCGAGCTGTACAATAATATAATATCCGTCAAGGACAAGACACTTCTTTGTGCATTGAATCTTGAGTGCCAGTCCCGACATTCGGAGGAAGGCACGTGATAAAATACCCCGCCTCACTTTCCAACTCTTCCCATTGTCATGTGATGTTCATGAGTGTGGGGTTTGATGTATGATTTGCTTGGTGGTAGCTTCATGGGATATCAAATGGGATGAGAGTACATAATGTTTGCTATACATAATATTGCTTGATATCGAGCTGTACAATAATATAATATCCGTCAAGGACAAGACACTTCTTTGTGCATTGAATCTTGAGTGCCAGTCCCGACATTCGGAGGAAGGCACGTGATAAAATACCCCGCCTCACTTTCCAACTCTTCCCATTGTCACTAGTACTATCATAGCTAGCTGCTTTTGTCTCCACGTTTGCTGACAGCCAGCCATGCACAACGGTGCCGCGAGGCTGCCCGTTCAGCTGAGTCGATATGAGTGTAGCCTAGACTCAACCCCTATTCCTAACTCAACAAATAACTTCGTATGCATGCCAACTCTGCGACAAGTATTCACTGAGAATCCCTTTTCCTGATATCTCGCAAATCTGATCTAAATAATGCGTCTTCTAGAATGCAACAACGATGGCGAGTTCAGCCTAACGAAGGACTTCGGCGACCACGTTTCTCGGTATGCTATACTTTCGCACACATGGGGAACGGATACAGAGGAGGTCACCTTTAGAGACCTGATAGATGGCACCGGTAAGAGCAAGGCTGGCTATAGCAAGATCCGGTTCTGCGGACAACAAGCCAAATGCGACGGCTTGCAATACTTTTGGGTAGACACGTGTTGTATCGACAAATCGAATAGTACTGAGCTCGCAGAGGCCATTAACTCCATGTTTCGCTGGTACTATAATGCGGCTAAATGCTATGTTTATCTATCAGATGTTTCGATAACTAAGCGGAAAGCAAGTAATCAATTCTCCGAGTTTACTTGGGAATCGGCTTTTCGGGCAAGCAGATGGTTTACACGGGGTTGGACCCTTCAAGAGCTTATTGCCCCAAGCTCGGTTGAATTCTTCTCCCAAGAAGGCAAGCGACTTGGCGATAAGAGAACTCTTGAGCGACAAGTTCACGAGATAACGGGAATTGCTGTTTCAGCGCTTCAAGGAGCCCCTTTATCCCAGTTCGGAGTCGATGAGCGATTACTATGGGCAGAAAATCGCCAGACCACGCGCAAAGAAGACAAGGCGTACTCGCTACTAGGTATATTCGACGTCTATATGCCGCTTATCTATGGTGAAGGGAGAGATAATGCGTTAATCCGGCTCCGAGAGGAGATCGATAAACCCTCAAAAGGTGAGCGCCTAACTTCGGTTTGACATCTAGCATAGCAATCAAAGCGAGCGCTAACCGGTAACTCAGGACTCGATCGTCTTCCTTACGCTGTTGAGGCGCCATTCAATTCGTATGCGAAGCAGCACTCGCCCTCTTGCCTCCCTAGTACCCGCGTCGAGCTTCTTCGGGATATATATCTCTGGGCCGACGGACAAGATGAGCAGTGCATTTTCTGGCTGAACGGCTTAGCTGGAACGGGAAAATCCACGATCGCCCGCACGATCGCCCGTAGATACTCTGACCAAAAAACTCTCGGGGCTAGCTTCTTCTTCTCTCGAGGTGGTGGAGACGTTAGTCACGCAGGGAAGTTCGTCACAAGCATCGCCGCGCAGCTTGCGAAAAGTATACCCACTTTACGTCGATACATTTCCGACGCTGTGACAGAGTGTAGCGACATTGCAAACCGCTCTCTCCGCGATCAGTGGCAGCTGCTCGTCCTCGGTCCGCTCTCGAAGCTTGACGGCAACAGCTGCCGTGCCTCGTATATTCTGGTAGCCGACGCGCTTGACGAATGTGACGACGGTGACAATATCCGAATAATTCTACAACTGTTGGCCGAGGCTCGATCCCTAAAGAGGGTGAGGCTGCGAATCTTTATAACAAGCAGACCTGAAATTCCAATCCGACACGGCTTCTATCAAATGTCTGAGACCGAGCACCGCGACTTCGTTCTCCATAATATATCGTCGTCCATTGTTGACCACGACATAACAATTTTCCTAGAGTACAACCTTAGGCTTATTGGTGAAGAAGATTCTCAAGAAGCCGGCTGGCCAGGTACGGAAGTCATCAAGACTCTGGTCCAGAGTGCAAGTGGCCTATTTATCTGGGCTGCAACTGCCTGCCGGTTTATTCGCGAAGGGCTATTTGCCGATGAAAGACTACTCACACTTCTTAAAGGCGGCATCTCCGCTGCTGCGACACCAGAAGAACACCTTAATGAGATCTATATCACTGTTTTGCAGAATTCCATTCAAGCAAACTTCAGCCAGCAAGAAAAAGAGAGGTTTTGCAGCATGCTAAGAGACATCCTTGGAAGTGTCGTAGCTTTATTCTCTCCCCTTTCGGTTAACTCTTTGAGCATGCTACTCATCACCCCGAAACAGAGGGTGAACCGGATACTGAAGGATCTTCATGCCATCTTAGATATTCCGAATATCCACACCCGCCCGCTCCATCTACATCATCCTTCATTCCGCGACTTTCTACTCAACAAAAACAGATGTGGAGAATCGAACTTCTGGGTGGACGAAAAACAAGCGCACCAGACTCTAGCCAATTGCTGTATTCAGCTTATGTCAACTTCTCTCATAGAAGATATCTGTGGTGTTACTCTCCCTGGTACACTTGTCACCGATGTTAAACACAGTCGAATAGAGCAATATCTTCCTCCAGAGGTCAGGTACGCATGTCTCTACTGGATTCAGCATCTTCTGAAGAGTGGTGCTCAGCTGCACGATAACGACCACGTCCATCAGTTCCTCCAGGCCCATCTCCTCCACTGGCTTGAGGCGCTGAGCTGGATGCAGAAGATTTCTGAAGGGATTCTCGCGATTACTTCTTTGGAGTCCATCGCTCTAGTAAGCCTACCCGAGTAGATCACGAGATATGCAACTAATCTATCGTTCAGAGTATGGATTGCCCCAGTTTATACGCGTTTATTCATGATATAAAGCGATTCATACTATATAGCCGGTTCGGAATCGAGCAGGCTCCTCTCCAGATATACTACAGTGCGCTCGTTTTTGCACCGGCAAAGAGTCAAGTAAGGAAGCAGTTTAAAAGTCAGATGCCTTGCTGGGTGCAAAGATTACCCGATGTGCAAAATAATTGGGGTTCCTTACTACAGACACTAGAGGGCCATTCGGACTATGTCTATTTCGTCACCTTCTCGCCGGACGGCAAACAGTTGGCGTCAGCATCGGAGGTGACGGTCAGGTTGTGGAACGCGGCCACGGGAGCGGCGCTACAGACGCTTGAGACTAAAGGCTCGATCAAGGCCGTAACATTCTCGCCGGACAGTAAAATAGTGGTATTAGCATTAGGGAGCGTTGAAGAGAGCGCCGAAGAGAGCTACGAGGGCGGCACGGTCCAGCTCTGGGACGCAGCGACGGGCGCTATATTACAAACGTTTAAGACCTATATAGGCATTGCCAATGCCGTAGCCTTCTCGCCGGACGGTAAAATAGTGGCATCGGCATTAGGGGGCGTTGAAGAGAGCGACGAAGAGAGCGACGAAGAAAGCTACGAGGGCGGCACGGTCCGGCTCTGGGACGCAGCGACGGGCGCAGCATTACAGACGCTTAAAGGCTGTACAGGGTCAAGGCTGGCCTTCTCGCCGGACGGTAAGGTGGTCGCGTTTTCGCCGTTTAGTCTGACGGTCAAGTTGTGTGATACGGCCACAGGAGCGGCGCTACAGACGCTCGAGAGTAGAGATTGGCCCAAGGCCGTGGTCTTCTCGCCAGATGGCAAGATAGTCGCGTCCGGGTCGCACAGCGGCAGGGTCCAGCTTTGGGACGTATCGACGTGCGTGACTTGGCAGACACCCGAGGGTTATATAAGCCCCGTCTATGCCTTGGCTTTCTCGCCGGACGGTAAGATGGTGGCGTCAGGATCAAACGACGGGAGAATCCAGCTCTGGGATGCGGCAACGGGCGTAGCTCTACAAACACTCGAGGGCCATACATACTTTGTCAAGGCCGTGGCTTTCTCGCCGGATAGTAAGGTCGTGGCGTCAGGATCATGGGACAAGACGGTCCGACTTTGGGATGTAGCGACGTGCGCGGCCTCGCAAACTTTTGGTAGAGTTCGGGTCAAGGCCGTGGCTTTCTCACCGGACGGTACGATAGTGGCGTTGGCATTGGATGACGGCACGGTCCAGCTCCGGGATATAGAAACGTTGGCGGTCTTGCAGACGCTCGAGGGCCATACAAACTCGGTCGAGGCCGTGACATTCTCGCCGGACGGTAAAATGATAGCGTCGGCGTCCTACGATAGCACGGTCCGGCTTTGGGATGCAGCGACAGGCGCAGCCGAGCATATCTTTAAGGAGCATACACGCTCGGTCAAGGCAGTTGCTTTTTCTCCGGATAGCAAGATGGTGGCATCGGCGGAGGCGGGGGCCGGCGTGGTCCGGCTCTGGGATGCAACGACGTGGGCGGCCTCGCAAACTCTGGTCTTGCCCTGTCAAAACCTCGTCAACTCCGTGTCCTTCTCACCGGATAGCAAGGTGGTAGTAGTGGGATGTGTTAGCGAGATCTGGCTCTGGGATACTACAACGGGGGCGGCCTTGCAGACGCTTAAGGGCCAAGAAGGCTATATCAACGCTGTAGCCTTCTCGTTAGATGGCAATATAGTGGCGTCAGCATCGAGGCACGGCACGATCCGGTTTTGGAATGCAGCAACTGGGGTAGCTCTTCAGACCCTTCAGTCCTACGTGACTAAAAAGCTTTTTTTCTCCAGCGAGGGTCTATACGTCGATGATTATCATAGAGGATTATTATATATCCAATCTGACTCGGCTGGTATATTTGCACCCGCTCCTCCACCCCTACAAACCCCATTTCGAAGGGGAAATTGGATAACTCAAGGCGAAGAGAACCTCCTTTGGCTCCCTCCCAATTATAGGGCGCTGTTAGCTTTTAAAGGGAATGTTTTTGTCTTCCGAGATGTGTCTGATGAGGTTATATTTGTTTTTTTTTCAAATTTTGTTCCTCTTAGGAAATAAAAGAACGGCCAAGGGAATCACCCCAACGGGAAGCCCGGCGAAATTTGGACACTTTAATAGAGTACCAATTTGTAACCCTCTTTTTTGCTATCAGACATCCCTCCATAAAGAGGGGTGTTCTCCGTAAAGATTACTCTTGGCTACTTATAACATCTATGTCCCTACACTCTGCTGCAGGAGAAAGCAACGCACCACCTTCTAAAGCATCTATCTCTCTTGAGATTCCTTGTTGATTCAAGGCGGAAGCTGATTTCGCTAGCGACTGTAGTCTATTCGCGAAGCATTGGAGTTTCAATTTAGACCGAACGATCACAGGATAAAATCCAATTATTATCACGGCAGAAATCAATTCCTATGCGACCCAATACCCCGTCCGCTGTCTCATTTTCCTTCGCTCCCTTTCCCTTGGATAGGCAGCGGTTCGTGTAACCCGGTCTTCTGACGTTGTTTCTTCATATAGCGCTTGTGGCTAGCAGTCACAATCATCTCTTGAGACAGGACTAATACTTCGTCCAATTTCTTCCGGAGGTTCGGCGCTGGGTTGCAGCCGCCGTGGTTAGAAATGCAAATTATGGAGTTAATAATGTTTTGGGCGGAAGAACAGAAGTAATTTGCGCTTTCCGCAATATCGTCAGCAGATTCCGGTAGAAGCGAGCTTCTGATTTTGAACGTTGCCCTGCATAAACTTCCGAAGATGATATAATCGCAGAATATGCTATCCTTTGCTGCGATAGTTCGCTGGTGGCAATGGTCCCCATCTAGCAGGGTCCTGGACGAATCATGAAACAGGTCGAGGACAGACTGGACGATGGTCCTTCTCGATGCGCCGATTTTCTCTGCACGAATATTAGAACTTGGCGTTGCTGCTTCCTCGAGGAATATCAAAATGGTTCGGCATACCTAGCAGGTCTAGGGGCCCAATATGGTCGTAGTCCTCTAAGCAGAGGCCCTTGGGTGTTGTTAGACGGCCGTTCTCGTCGATGGAACATTCGCCCACGAACTTTTGGACTACCTTCGCGTAGAGTTCCTGGCGCCCGAGTTCCCATGCTACAAACGTCAACATTGCAGGGTTGCCTCCTGTTTTCTCTCCTTGTGCTTCTTCTGCTAGCTTCGCCCAGTTGCCAGCCCAGGGACGAACTGCTTCCGTCATGTCGTATTTGTTCGCCACGCAAAGGATCCGATATAATTCTTCTAGGCGGGGTTTATCAGGAACCATGCCGAATCTTCCGTGAATAATGTTTAGGAGAGTTAGTAGAGCCTCGCGATCGTCGTCCGGTAGCGCCACAATCCATTCTCCTTCCGCTGGCCTCGACTCCTCAAACCCGCCGGAAAGTAACACCTTGAACACTGGCGACAGGCGCATCAACGCCCTTGAGCACACGACGAAGTCTTGGGAATGGCCTTCCTTCTCCGCCGTGACACGTAGCCGCAGGTCTCCGTTATCATCGAGATAGATCGTGGGCGGGGAGGAAGAGGCACTGACGGAGGGAGTGCAGTCTTGGTTTTCAGGAGAGGAGGGAACCATCTGCACCCCAGTTGGCGACTCAGGCATTGTATTTTAGGAATAGCTAATAGGCCAGTGTTGCACCAGCCTCCGGAAATTCTGAGGTAGAATCGAGGGAGCAATTGCAATAAAATAAGGCGACGATATTAATACGTAATGGGATCGCGATATAATTGTTTCCATGATGTGTAAATTCGGGCAGCAATGCAGAACGGGCTAAACATTTGATAGGTTGTGAACTTGCCTCGGAATAAGGCAAACTATATATACTAATTGTGCAATATCCTAAAAACTCACAAATCGCAACCTTATAAAACTATTATCAACGCTTTTAAAGCTCTATAACTTGGGCAGATAATAATTTATAGTTTTTTCTTTTTTATTAAGCTTTATTTGTATTTTTATATTACTTTTTATTAAAATATAAAATTATTTTAATTAAAATTGAAGTTTTCATAATTTTTGATTTTCAATAGTATTTAGAAAAACTAATCTAAAAACTTGGGTCAAAACTCTTTAAATCGCTTATACTCTTATATTTAAATATTTCGGAGTAAAGTATAATGGCATTGTAAAACAATAATAGGTTAGAAAAGGGTCTAGTTCCTGGGGACTCAAATCTCCTCGATGCTCTCTCGTTCGAAGCTCCCACTCTTCGTAAGTAGCTCTTAGACACATAATTCTCCTTAGGTTAATCTCCTATGAGCTCCGACCTCTTACGTACTATGTTCCCCCCGAAGGAATATTCTTTTAGTAGGTCTGTGCTTCTAAGAAAAGTCTTCCTTACGCGAGCTCCGAGGAGAGAATCTCTTCTCGGAGACTATTTATAGAAGATTCTGACGGCTCGAAGCGTTTTCAGAGGAGACTCAAGCATTCTTGATGTGGAAGATGCTTGACGTGGAGGATGCTTGATCTGGAGGGAATCAATAGGGGATGAAAAGGAAGACTTCCAGAACCCGCGTTGTTCCTTCAAAGTAGGATCCCAACAAAGTTCTTCCATCCAAAATGTCTCTAGAGTAGAGCCGCCGCCGTATGTGAATTTTAATGGCTATAGGACTCGTCGGGCTCTCGAAACCCTGCCCCTCCTGCCATTGAATTTCCTTCTACTTCCGCCTAATACGCCTCGTCTTCTGTCGTGTCTGTGTATCATGATCAGATCCATTGATTTGCTATTTTTAGAATATAAGTACGAAAGCATCTTCATGGATTATGGTCTCCTATATCTGTCGGTATAGTATAAGTGATAACATATTTGAAATCCTCCCACCGGGATTCCCGGGAGTTTACCCCCCACTTAAATAATTCATTACGCTTAGAGTTTTCTATTACGCTTGAAGTCTTCTTTCTAGGAGGCTCTATCACTATTGCGGCTTTCTTACAGCCCCGTAGCCGCGTCTCGCATGGCAGAAGAATCGCCGACGTCGTTGTTGGAGGATGAGCTCCTTGAATTGGACGAACGTATCACCAAAACCGAAGCTTCTTTCCTCCGTGGATTTTCTGTCGCTTTTGTACGGCTAGTTTACGGAACTATCCCACCTGCTTAAATTTAAAGCTTGAGGTCGAATCTATAGCGATGCTACGCTCTCGTTAGTTGAAACTGAATACAGAGTATCGCTTCCATATTCCACAAAAGCCTTGACCGTTATCCTAAAGGCATTTAAACCCATTGCACCATCCGTCAGGAAACTAGGAGTAATATTCTAAGGAGGATGCTGGTAGGCCTGATGCTCAGTTAAAGGGCGGCTCAATTGTTGTAGGATGTTAGTTTTGAGTGGATATGATGATAGATTGATAGAGTTCTTGATTGATGATAATGATGGAATCTACGTAGAAAGCGGGGTCCTCAATATCCATTGCTATGCTGGCAGTGCCGACTCAGCATAGAACACCGTAGAAATCTGACATAGGGACACATTATCGCCAAGGACACAGCCTTGTGCTGCAGGCTGCCACCAAGGCACTCTTGCTCCAATATAAAATGCGCACTTTTGCCCAGATCACTTCCCTTTCCCTCATCACTTAATCGGCTAGAGAATAGCTGTCACTAATGAAAATTGAAGAAAACGTATGCAAGATCCTCCACCTTCTCATACAAAAAATATCAACTCGATTTATCCTCTAATAGAGTAGTAGGTGAAGTGGCGATTGAGACACGAGAACATGACAAGTATAAAACGGAAACGGGAAGAGGGCGTTTTGTCTGTGTGCCCGAAGTCGAACTCCCAGAGGGGGACCATTGGCACAAACTTGTGCGAGAAATGCTATTCCATGACCTCAACGAAGGAAGGACTGTGCGCCTTATTAGCAAGAGGCTATGAGCCCCATAAGCCGAGCGAACTTGAATGCTCTGCACGATATGGATGTTTATTATGCAGAATCATCGGTGGGCACCTCCAACAAACCCACTCAAGAACAACAACGAAGCCGATCAGGTTTTTCGCCAGTATTGAACAACGTCAACCCCAGGGCCTGTCGCCGGTAACCGATTTTCCTTTGGGGCATCCCTTGCAAGGAGTCTACTAGTAGACATTTATGCTGTTTGTGAGGCAGTAGATTGGGTCAGATTCAGAGCAACTACTTCTAGCAGTGAGTATCCTAGGCCATTTCTTATATCAAATTATACTAATGAGGACTTCCCGAGCTTAAGATAATGCAGCATCTTCATATATTCACTACGAGGATTTCATAACAGACGTCTCGGGTTCTGTGGCTATGCAACAGGCTAAAACGTGACTCGAAGAGTGTCGGAAAAAGCATCAGAAGTGCCGGAGGAAAATTGTTCCCTACCTGCCAGCACGAGTGATAGATGTTGGGATCGAAGAGGATAACTCGACGCTAAGGCTGCATATTACGGGAAAAGAAGAGCGGGGCTTATATGCTACACTCAGCTATTGCTGGGGCCAGACTCAGGGCATCACACTTACTACTGAAACTGTATCAGCGTGGAAAAAATGCTTGCCTATTACTGGATTGTCGCAAACTATAAAAGACGCAATCACTACCACTCGGTTCCTTGGACTTCGATACCTATGGGTTGACGCATTATGTATTGTCCAGGATAGTTTGGCAGACACATCTGTCCAAATAACAGTAATGGGAAATATATACAAGAACGCTACAGTAACGGTTACGGCGGCGAATGCCAGTTTCTTGGAACCACGACAGCCTTTAGAATCTTGTCGACTTCCATTCTATGTATCCGATGAAGTTCAAGGCTCGGTTACTTTTACTATTGATTTACTCGAAAACAGGACCTATCGCTCGCCCTTAGATTCTAGAGGGTGAACATTTCAGGAATCTCTCCTGTCATCACGTGTACTAACTTATGACGACCGGGGGGTCTTCTGGAGCTGCCGTACTAAGTCAGGCCCTGATACATTCGTATCTGCTGGAGCTGGGGGTATTAACCTTCCAGCTCGAGATTCCGGCACTCGGCGATTCCAGCGTGCGAACGTCAAAAGGGAACAGATCGAATTGTGGCAGTTTATCGTGAGGGAGTATAGCAGCCGAAACTTAACACGGTATGAGGATCGTCTTCATGCGATAGCTGGCATTGCCGCACACCTCAAAACTGTTTGGGACGACGCATACTTGGCTGGAATGTGGCGAAAGACTTTGATATATCAATTAGGTTGGTTCTTGAAGAATCCTGGCAAGAATCTTGGTTCTCCTTATCGAGCTCCAAGTTGGTCTTGGGTGTCATCAGAAAGGGATGTCAGATTTGAAGATATTGCAGAGCTAGATGCTTTACTCATTGGCGTTAAAGTGGAGCCACGATTCAAGGCTGCTCCAATGGGGCAAGTCAAGAACGGTCGATTGAGCTTGCTTACTGCAATCTTTGACAATAAAACGTTAAGGAGGCGTATCTCTAGACAGGGATTTGGTTTTATCTCTACTTATATTGATAGAGAAGGAGAAGTCGGTGCAGGAACACTATGGTACTTGTTGTTGGGATATGGGCGTAATATAGGCCACGGACGGTGGGCTGTCGCCTTAATTCTGACAAACGTCACGGGCAATACGTTCAAGCGAATTGGGATAATGATTGTGGGTCCATCTTGTGGAGACTTCTGGCTTACAGAGAAAAGAAGCAAGAAGATTATCTCTTTAGTATAGCGGACGAAGATCTAGCTATTACGATTTAAAATAACAAGGGCTGTTAAGAGGGTGTAGATCCCAGTGTGATCCAGGTCGTTGGTGCTACTAGTGGGTGGATGATGCGTATTAGGGAGTTTGGGCATGAAACATCACCTAGTGCAGAATAATGTAGAATGTACTACTTAACCAAACTTCTGAATGTCCCTAACTTTGAACCAACTTATCAAGTCTAGTAAGTCCTCAAATCCTCTCTCGATTGCATCGGCAACCTGGTCACATTTATGCTACCACTGAACTTCCGAATGACGACGGAACTCGGGCGAACCAAAACTCCATCACCCTCCGAGAGACTACCTTTCGCAGATTGATTTTACTTGCTTGCGTTTCCTTGTCAAGCTATGATGAAGATGATTTCTTTATCTCCGTGTTCGAAGATTTCTGTCCAATCGGAGATAGTGACCCCACGAAAGAGCCTTGCTTCCCCCGGCGCAGCTCTCGATATCTTCACGCCCTTGGCGGTAATTGGATAATATATCAAAAACAGATGGTTGCTTCTTGCTTACTGTCCAGTTACTGATGAGCTTTTTGGTAAAGTTTGAGGGGGTTAACCACGGTCGGACTTTCGGGCAAATAACCTCATATTTCGGTCCGCCAAGTATCTTATCCATTCCCTATTGCGACTCTTCGAGAAGCCAGACCTGATCTACGATGGCATTTTCCACATGGAATGGAGATCGAAAGCTCCGATGTCCGACTGTGTCTTGCTCATATAAAAAGGGCTGACTGTCTGGGTTTCCTCCTCATAGGAGGCTGGTAAAGACCTGACTGCAACATAGACCTTGAACTCGAGTCAAATTTTTCTCAATACTCTTTGTCGACAAACATGGCTTCACTATCTCCATCAGAAGCCCTCGTCCTCGTCACCGGCGGCTCAGGGTTCTTAGGCACATATTGCATCATCGCCCTCCTCAACGCCGGCTACCAAGTCCGGACCACCATCCGCTCCCTCACCAAATCCTCCTTTATCACCACTTCCCTTAAGACCGGTGGCATTTCAGACGCCTCTCTTAAAAATCTCTCGTTCATAGCCGCCGATCTCACGAAAGACGAAGGCTGGCCCAAAGCAGCCGAAGGCTGCACATACATCCTCCACGTCGCATCGCCCTTCCCAGCGAATCTACCCAAGCACGAGGACGACCTCATCATCCCCGCTCGAGAAGGTACCCTCCGTGTTCTTCGAGCAGCCAAGATTTCGGGTGTCAAGAGAGTTGTTGTAACTTCCTCTTTTGCAGCGGTCGCATACGGACATCCAGCTCAATCTTCCCCCTTTACGGAAGAATCGTGGACGGACACATTGAGTCTAGATGTAACGCCTTACGAGAAATCCAAAACGGTCGCTGAGCGCGCCGCCTGGGATTATGTTAACTCGCCTGAAGGGGAGGGATTGGAGTTGAGTGTTATAAATCCAGTCGGCATATTCGGTCCAGTTCTAAGCTCCGACTTCTCAACGAGTATTATTCTCATTCAACGGCAGCTGAATGGTGATCTTGCGGGTTGTCCGAGATTGGTTTTTGGTATCGTGGATGTTCGTGACTGTGCTTCTCCGCATTTGCTGGCTATGACACACCCGAAAGCAGCTGGGGAAAGGTTCATTGGTATCTCAGGAAAGGCGATGAGTGTGCAGGAGATCGCGTTTTGCTTGAAAGAGAGGATGCCAAATGAGGCGAGGAGGACGAAGACGAGGATATTGCCTGATTGGTTGGTGAGGTTCATAGCTCTGTTTGATGGGGAAGTGAGGAGTGTTGCACCGATGATTGGGAAGAGGATTGATGGGAGTGGTGAGAAGGCGAAGAAAGTGCTGCGATGGGAGCCGAGGAGCAGGGAGGATGCTGTTGTGGCAACGGGAGAGTCGTTGGTAAGGTTGGGGTTATTAAAGAAGTAAAGTCTTGATTGATATGGATATTGGTTTTGTTTTGAATGGTCGGAAGTTGGAATTGGTGGGCTGGCTTTGATGCACCATGGGCAATTTTGGATGGCTGAGGAAGATTTCAAGCTTGCCATAGCTCGGATCAAAAGATAACGGAAACAGGAATGAATAACGTACTATCGCCTGTAGATTTCTGACACCCAAACAATATTTCAGCATGAAATTGAATCTGAAGCGGTTCGTAATCTCCAGACCCTCTACCGCTGGGCAGACTACAAGTGATGGTTGAGCTTGACTGCTGTAGCGAGAACACGACGCGTCGAATGTCAACCAAAACGGAGACGAATGCCATCAAACCGAAACTTAGACTTGTAAAAGACTTGAAGAAGAGATTTGTCACAGTAATATTGTCGGGCACACATATTATTGATGCCCCGCTAGGTCGGAGTGGTGGTGGCGGGGTGCTCTGCAGAGGCAGGTACACCCAACTCCACTTGCCACTCGACAGCTAACCTTCACCACCGTCGTCACGAATGCGATCAATCAGACGATTCAACTCTATCAACACCACCGGAATGCAAGCATCGTCAAGAAATGGACTGAACTTGGCTGCAGAAAGGCACCTCTCTCCCACTACACTGTTGGCACCTGTACCACCTTATATTCTCATCCTTCCCCTTAGAAAAAGACTCTTCCAAAAAGAAAAGAGAAAGAAGAGGAAATATTTTTTCTAAGGGGAAGGATGAGAATATAAGGTGGTACAGGTGCCAACAGTGTAGTGGGAGAGAGGCGCCTTTCTGGGAAAGAAGTGGTGAGTGATGAGGAAAGAAGTGCGCGGGAGAAAGGTGCCGGATATCCTCTTGGAAGGGACGTTTGGCAACGCAACGCAATGCCCGTTCAGTAATCAGGACTGTTCACTACCCAAAGTGTTTTCCGACCGTGAATTTTACGACAGGTTCCCTGCGATAAACTCAGCCCACTTCCACTAGAAAGACCAAGAAAAGTCATCCTCGACATGGCACTTCCACACCCGATTCCTCGTCCAGCCATCGGCTGAAGGTGCTATGCAACGATTGGCAGAAGTTGTCTCATACCTCAAACTCTTTCCACACTAAACGTAAACCATCCAATTCCTTCTCCCTCGAAAAAAGATTTTGAATTTCCTCCGTCCTCCCACTCCTTATACCTCAACGTAAACACCCCCTCAACCTTCCAACATCCCACCGTACCCGTCTTCTTCGCAACCTCGCCCCATAGTTTCGCAAAACTACCATCATCATGCAAAAACGGCTTCCTCTCCTCCGAGATATTTTTACTCGCCGGTCCTCTCAATCCCCCACCTTGACACCCTACCATCTCACCGACCAGCATCGAGCCCTTCTCATCCTTCAACAACTTGACAATTTTCTCACAGACGAGCAGTTGTCGTTCCCAATTGAAAAGATGAAGGAAGAGGCCTGCGTGGATAATAGAGAACTTGTTCTCCCAGCCAAGAAACTGTTCTTCGAAGAGAGTAGAGGAGAAGATATCTGCGGCAACTAAAGTTCCTTTGAATGTTGAGGCGTCGTCGAAAAGATCGTATGAGGTAGTGAGGAAGGAAGCATTGAGATCGCTCCCAAAGAGTTGGGTTGAGGGAATGCCATTGTGAGCCAAAGAGCGGAGGTCGGGAGCTACGCAGCAGCCGAGATCGAGGATGCAGGGCCCAGATGCAGAACGGAGGGTCGAGAGTATGTGTTGATATTGAGGGTGGTTGACGAGGTTGAGCCTTAGGAATTTGAACTGGCCTACGCAGGGATAGGGGGCGTGGGACCAGAGGATGTCGCGCTGTGTGCGGGGTCAGCTGGGGTTGTAAGAAGGAGGCAAAGTCCCTCCCTGGTCGAGGGTATCTGGGCCGGTAGGAACGGGATAAGGAAACTAAAAGCATACCATCTTGTGGATGTGAGCGTCGACATCTTCAGGCAGGATGTGACTGTATTCCTCGAGCAGTTTGCGAGAGTTGGGCTGTATGTGGGGCCCGACGTCTTTGAGGTACCATTGATTCTCTTTGGAGTTCCAGTACGCTTGATTCTCTTTGGAGAGATGATCGAGTTTTGGCTCTCCTGATGCAGCTTGTGTATCTGTCATGATGCCCTTGATACAAAGCAATAGATGGTGGCCAAGAGTTGGGACAGGTAAATTGTGGCACCGTCAGTGGAGGATGGAGGTCCATTTGAAGAAGTGGGAACTGAGGATGTAATACGCCGCCTCGGCTAGGACGGAGAATAGAGAGATACGCGATTGGTTGAAGTCCCGACAAAAGACAGTGAAGAGGTGTCTTAATTGCGGACTTTAGAACATTGCGAGCGTTGTTAGAAATCAGCGAGGAATGGCTCCATGCTGTCCTATTGGGGATTTCGCAGAAAATAGCCAGTTTTCTACACTGTGGATCTACCTAGACACTCCGACACGCGATGTGCGAGCTGGACATTGAATACTTGTGGGAAAACTTCCGCAGAAGAACATTGAAGAGTCACTTGGCTGGCTTCTCTTTTCCTGCGTAAAGCCATTTATGCTCGCCGTATACCATGTGTTGGCCGACTCGTACACCAAATTCCTACCTATTGTCTTCGGGATCGATTCGAGGTGTGTGGATGGGATTATCTGTATTGTCATTGATATTCGCCGTCTCTATATCCTCTTGTCAGTGGCCTGCGATGCTAGTTAATTCCAGAAAACCGCCAAAGTTTCACAACGGTAGTCAGTCCATAGACTCCATCAAGTTGTTTTTCAGAAGGTTGTTGCATTCCAGTGTTTCCTGTAGCTAATGCACTTTTCTATGCCAGCTCTCTCAGAGACCTTATCACCACAACCATTCGCCCTCTGATGCGCAACCAACAAATCCCATGCAGCCGTATCGAAAGCCCAGAAGAAACCGTTTAGAATTTGTTGAACTGTTTGACAGCCTTGCCAGTTCGGGGGAGCACGCGGAGAACATTGAATCGGACCTGCGAAAAGCTTGTCAGTATATTCTGGTCCCATAACATCATGGCGCTCATCGCGCATGTCATGCGACGGCGAAAGATCTCGAGAATAATTGGTACGCACAGTCTTGCTCAATGGTCTGCATTGTCCAACGGTAACTTGGTCACCCTCCTCAACACGGAAAGCTGGCGAGACGTGCGCAGCTAAGTTCTTGTGTCTCTTCTCGTAACGGGCGTACTTGGGGATGAAGTGAAGGTATTCTCGGCGGATGATGAGAGTTCGGTGCATCTTAGTGGAAACAACGGTGCCAGTCAAGATACGGCCACGGATGGAGACGAGACCGGTGAAAGGGCACTTCTTGTCTGTAGAAACTCGTATGTTAGCATCCTGACCTTGCTGTGTTTCTGTGCATAATGTCTCCGTCGCCCGCGTGCTGAATGCGATTCAACCCCGGCTATCCTTCATCCAGCACCATAACATTCCCTGATCCATCGCAAAATATTCCAGTGCCACAGATTCCACGTACCGATGTAGTGACCCTCAATCGCAGTCTTTGGTGTTCGGAATCCCAATCCAACGTCCTTGTACCATCTTCGTCCTCCCTTACCAACAGCCCTAGACTTCGCCTTGGACTTCGCATTCAAGAAGATGTGAGGTTGCTTCTGGTACGCACGCTCCGATTGCACGGTAAGTTCGGTGGCCATGATTGCGGTCGGTTGTCGAAGTCGCAAGTCGTGGTTGTCGATTGAATTTGAGGTCGGAGTGTTTGTGGATTTTTTCGATTCGCTTACTGGATTGTGCGCCACGTGATGGTGATTTTTCCAGTTGAGCGCTAAGGTCGGATGTGGGAAGGTCGATTTGGAGACTTCATACCTCAGGCTTTAACAGAGATGCCTCGTCGCGCTTTTCTGTTTTGTTTACTCTGCCGCGGTTGAAGCGCAGCAACAGATGAAAGTCTTTCGATGATCACGACGTCAATGTCCGAACATTCTACCAACAATTGAACAGCGCATAAAAGCTGGAGCTATCGAGCTCTGAACATTGCAATTATGTCTTTACGAGAAGAAGTCACCTTACCAGCGACTCGACCAAAGTCTCGAAAGTCTTTGGGCCATGTCCCCTCGTCGCGAGATGTCGACCAAGAAAATGTGACTGCAGATGTTGGACTCTTAGTAGCAGGAAAGAGAGCGCCAGTTGAGAAGCAGTCAAGAAAGTCAAGGAGCAAGAGCATTGGACCTGGTGGACTAGATGCATTGAAGGATACGACTGGAAACAGGCGCAAGGTACCACATCATGATTCTGGTATAGACTTGTACTGACTTGCTCCCCAGTCTCTGGCCACAGTCCCCCACCCACCTCCAAAATCTATCCTCAAACCTACGATGCCACCACTTCGAGAGATTCCGGCGCATATTTCTACTCGGAAAGGAAGCCCCAAGAAAGCTACCCCGCCATCTGCACAAAAGACCGAGAACCTTATTGACTTCGACATCGACCTGCCATCTGGACCTACAATAAGTGGCACCGAGAGTCTTGTGAATCCTTTCGAGGTTGGAGGAAGCGCTGCTGTCAACGAGACCCGCGTAACATTACGGACCGAAGAAGAGCAGCAAGCTGCAGCACGAGAGCGAGAAGAGAAGGAAAGGCAGGAGTTAGAGAAGGAAATAATTTCACGCCGAGATGCCCGACGAAAGTCTCTTGCGAATCGCCGTGTATCATTTGCACCAGAAGCTACTCTGCATACATGGGATGTTGTGGTCGAGTACCAAGATTCGACAACCTCTTCCAACGCTACCTCACGAAGAGCTTCAAATGTCACAGGAGGAACAGTAGGATCAGGACATGGTCAGGCCACGGGACCATCAAGCTCTGATCCATTAGAACCACCCTCTACGCCTCCAGAACAGATCGAAGAAGACACCGTCAAAGCGAGCCCCGCCCATCAGCGTGATCTGCACCAGAAGAAGCGGAGAAGAAGCTCTGGCATTCCTCCTATGAACTTCAACAACCCGGATGATACGGGCTTTTCATCGAGTCCATTAAGCGGCAGTTCCGATGCGGATGAAGCTATTGATGACGAGGTCGCATCGAATTCGAACAGCGATTCGGGTGATGATGATGGAACTATGATGAGTCTCGATGGCGGCGAGACAACAAATATGTCCATGGCATCGGTCAACTCTGACAATAGCACGGGATCAAGCACTCGCCTCGAAGAAGCATTGCGACTAGCTGCGCGTCAAGCTGGCACACAAGGCATCGATTTTGATGAAAATGGGGATCAAGAGA
This sequence comes from Phialocephala subalpina, assembly GCA_900073065.1. Lineage (NCBI taxonomy): Eukaryota > Fungi > Ascomycota > Leotiomycetes > Helotiales > Mollisiaceae > Phialocephala > Phialocephala subalpina. Next base: position 1,782,095 of record FJOG01000007.1, read on the forward strand.
TGGTCGAAGAAGAAGAGGAAGTCGTCGCATCTTTCGCGCCATGGACGAAACCAAATGCGATGAACCTCGAGTCTCAACAAGACCAAGAAAACGTCGACCCATTCTCAAAAGTTTTCAAAGCAGCCGCCCCACCCGAAGATGAACAATCGGAAGGAGAAGAGATGACTATGGAAATGACACACGCAGTCGGAGGCATTCTTCCCCAGCAGAAGAACGAAGAAGACGATGAGATGTCAATGGATGTGACTCGAGCATTCGGAGGAATCATATCCAACGATGCTTCGAAGACTTCCAACACTAGGCGAAAGTCCATGGCTTCTAATCGCCGTCAGAGTACACGGCGCAGATCGTCTGGGGAGTCGTCGTCAATGGGCGACGAGACTATGGACCTCACTATGGCGATGGGAGGTATTCAGCCTTCTCATGACGAGACTGTGTCCAAAGACGACGAGGACATGACCATGGAATTTACTTCCGTAGTTGGTGGAGTCCTAGCTCAATTTAATGCACCAAACAAACCTGGCAGAAGAGCCTCCATGGCAGCCAACCAACGTCAGACAAAGAGGGGTCGGGAAAGCATGGAATCGAACGCCGAAGACGAGACGATGGACATGACGGTTGCTATGGGTGGAATTATGCCTTCTATCGCTGAAGCAACAGCTGAACAACAAGAAGATGTAACAACGGGTATGGAGATGACAACGGCTTTAGGCGGCATTCTACCTCCGCAGGTGAGCACTGGAAGCCGATCAAAGGCAAAGAAGGTCATGGAGATGGAGACAGATCTTGGGAGCTCTCCATTTCGAGCAGAGGTCCCAAATTCACCGCCAAAGGTCCCCGCACCTACACACACCGTGGCATCGGAGACTGGAAGCCCAAGCCTCGCAGGTTTCCGAGGAAAGGGGCTTCGTCGCAGTGCTGAAGCTCGCCACTCGACAACTCCAAAGTCCAGACTTAGCACAGGAGGTACACCCGTCAAGAAGCCTGCAACACCATCAAAGCAAGTTACGCCAAAACCTCCACGCCCAACAACTCCAAGCAAGACTCCGCCATCAAAGAATGTTGTCGTCCGAACTGCATCTCCGAAGCGTCTTTTCAAGGATGAAATCAAGGCGACGTCAACTCCACAATCGGCGGCAGGGAAGAAAGCCGCCACTCCGAACAAATTGTTCGAACAGGACAAGAACACTGGAGCTGCTACTCCAAGTTTCATCCTGACGCCCCAGCAGCGACGATCATCTGGTATCGGTCTTGATAGGGTTGGACTCGGCTCCCCTCGTGTTGCTGCAATTCTGGATAGACGTGGTTCAATCGGAGAACAGGCAAGATCCTTTGTGCCCAGTCAACTTGAAGGGAATGCTGCTCGTGGTGTGCGATTCGATGACCCTCGTGTCATTGAAAACGAGATTGACGAGGAGCGTGTGCAAGAGGGAAATCGTGAGGATGGTAGGAAGATCATGGAACGCGAGGCTGATCAGCCGGAAGAAGAAAAGGATGCAACAATCAATCTGAAGGAGATGATACAAAGCCTGACACCAAAGAAGAAGCCTCTCAGAGGACGCAAGAGTCTACACGTCGGCGCTGCCAAAGGTATCCTGGGAAAGAGACCCGCCGAACTGGACGAGGATGACGATGACGAGGACAATGGAGGTGTAAAGCGCCTCAAGGGACATCAAGGCAGTCCGGTGAAGGCAGTCCATCTCCAAGCACCGCCCACCAAGGCTGAGACTACCACTGGACGCATGACACGCTCTGCTCGCAAGAGTATGGAGGATGCCACCGCCTCGTCGATTACTCCATCAACATCTTCTCCTCAGAAGACGAAGGCAACAACTCCACGCCGCCAAGGACGATTCAAAGATGCGGAGGCATCAGCTCCAGAACAGGAAATTGGCCCTCCGGTTGAGAAAGAACCTGTCGATGAACCGGAGATCAGCGAAGAAAGCTTTGGCGACGACCGGATCCAGCTTCAAGACTTCCTGAATATGACAAGTATCCGCTTCATGGAATTGACGACAACAAAGCGAAGGCACACCATTGCGCCGAAGTCCGCTGCAAAAGACGGTGACAACTGCAAGGTCGTATCTTTGGAAGATTGTGTTGCAGCTGGTGCAGCAACCATTCCAATGCTTGAGCTGTTCCAACATGTAAGTACACATTAATCATAATCTCTGTTCACATCTAACGAATCGCAGGCATGCCATGAGCTCAAGAGATACATCTCTGAAGGTCGCAAGACTGTCAGAGAAATTGAGACCGAAACCTTCGAAGAGAATCCTCCTCTATTCCGAGAATACATCTCTGCCTCGCCCGATATCAAGATTGTCATGGACAATCAATTGAAGAATGTCAAGACGCACGCTCGACTGCTGAGCAAAGGTCAATGGTACGACTGGAGAATGACTCTGCTTGGAACATTGAAGGAGGGTTTGTTCAAGACCGCCGAGGGCATGATCCAAGATGAGGAAACCTTTGATCAACAACAGGAGCTACTCGACACCGTTTTGCCTCAATTGATTGAGCAATATGATCGAGTTCAGCGAGAGGAGGGAGAGTTGCAATCTGCTGCTGATGAAATCGCCAATTGTGACCAGGAAGAACTCAGCAATGCTCGCCAACGTCTGATCACTGTCGATGCCGATGTGGAAGCTAAGAAGCAACTCATTGCCGACTTGCGCAGACAGCTTCAAGGTAAGGAGGCTGAGATCCAAGCTGGTACAGAACGAAAGCAGGTCTGGCAAGAAGAGATTCGTGAGGCAGAGAAGATCAGAGAGGAATGCCGAGGTTGGACTTCTAGTGAGATCAGTGTGCTCAAAGGTAAACTTCCATCAGCGCTTCGCCCAACGCGTTACTGACAATTTCGACAGGCAAAGTTGATGCAATCGAGAAGGAGCACGGCTGGACCATCACCGGCGTATCTGGCACCACAACCTCGATGACCTATCGAAAAGAGATTGAACTAGTTTTCGACGCGTCCTCCTTCCAGACCACGGTACCTGGCAATTCCAAGAAGAAGGCACAAAATACACGCATTGATCTCTGGTACATTGGTGCGAACCGGGAGTTCAATCCTTTGCCTCTGACACCAGAGAAGGAGTTCTTCCTCCAATGCATCAGGGACCACATCCGTGGTCTACCCCAAGCCGAAACTCCCGTGCGAGATCTTCTGAACGCAGTCAGCGCATCGTGGAACAAGGCAAGCAAGGTCGTAGACGATATTCAAGGTCTGAACATCAGCTGTCCAACCGAGATGGTCAAGACCTCGGATGACTCAATCATGGTCAAGTCATCGCTCCTGATCGCTCCCTTGACCACCAAGGTAGAGATCATCTTCCATCTCAGCAGTCAGAGCGGCGAGAATGGCATCGATGTAGGGATCGCTCCGACTGCGAGCGTAGTCTATGGAGAGCGCTTTAATGAGCCGAAGATGGGAGAGTTCTTGTTGAATAGGTGTGGTGATGAGGTGGAGGAGAAGGGACAGTCGAGTAGGTCGTCGTGGGGTGCTGCTGTTGCTGAGCTTGGGGAGAAATTGCTTGCGAGAGGGAGGAAGTAGGGCTTTTGATGTGTTGGCGCGTGGGTTGCGATATATGATTGATGTCTGGGTTCGTGGGATGGGAACGGCGTTCTGGAGTCGCCAGGAATGGCTTGATGCAGAGTTTTGTTCGATATCACTTGTGTTTAAGTTTGATGAATGATATGACCTTTGCTCCTGTAATCTGCTATCTCAAAGTGTCAACCATTCGAGAATATTGATGTGAGCACCGTTTGATTTCGAAGGAGGAGGAGGCGATGAGCGGGTGCGAAATTGATGCGATGTTGGTTTTGCCGAAGATGTCGAAGTTCTTGAGTGCTTCGGGCATCGTGGAAGTGGAGAAGTTGGAGTCATGATGCAGAGGAAGGAGATATCAAGGGAAGGAGATGTCAAGGGGGCAGATGCAGAAGTCGAATTTTACCAAGGCAAGAAGGAAGATCACAAGTTGAGCATGAATGTAAGGAAAATTTCGTAATGTGTGATGTCTTGATTGTTTGAACATGATGCTAGCTACTGTACTCCTCCATCTGAATCATCAGTGACTTGACTGCTGACATCTCCAAAGCTATGTACTACTACCATCCTCTCCATGTGCCTGTCTCTCAACTCTTATGTCTCTGTCTGTCGACTGCGATGTCTTCTCCATGCTCAAGTCTCTCTCTCCCTTACATGTTCCTCCAAGTGGCTACCTCTGCCCGTCTTTCTGTACACTCATCGTCAAAGACGCCCATCTCCGCGTCAACCAAGACCACGACCCAGCCTGCACGCCAACTCCCAGTCTCCCTCACAACCTCTCCGCTCATCCCGAACCTTCTCCCCAGCCTCCGACGGCAGCAACCACCGACACACCTCAAACAAAGACACAGGGTCCCATATCTGTCTGCCCCGGAGCAAGCTCTACAGGGTTGCTCAGTGCAATCCGCATTGACGGAGACTCAGCCGACCTAGACCAGTTCCTTTAGTCAAGCATCATGGAGCCAGTCTCTTTTACGCCGAACACCCGCGAGGGCTAGAGGGGCACACCTGCGAACCCACCCGAAAGTGCGGCTCTTGTGACTGTGCCCTGTGCTCCTAGTTCAAACGTAGCAGATGGCACTCAACATCTACCCAGTTCATACCTAACAGGACCGACGGATCGTCGCCAAGTAATATGGCTCACCGCCGGCCCTGCACGGACAGCTTTCGGCATCCTCCCTTACCTAGGCTGACAAACCGGGGTTAACCTTAAATTGGTAGATGAAGAGCTGTGAGGCTCCCGAAGGCGTACCACACACGTAAAGCCGTATTGGTATCTGTGCGATTCTGAATGAGGATAGCCAGGTACTACAGGTCATTGGCTGGGGATTGGGAACGAGACTTGCCTTGAGATTGTGAGTTAGCTGGGAGTTCGCTGGGCGACTCCGACCCGACAACCTGAAAGAATACCAACGCGACCTCCGAATCGGCAGCGATAGTTTAGCCTCGTCTCGGAGGGGAGAACACGAGCTCCAAGGACAACAAGCAGTGCCTTTGTCTGAGGACGCGAGCGACGACGCAAGTTTATGTGTGTGTTGAGACGTATTGAGAACATGTTGGGGAGGTCTACATGAGAAGACGCGTTAGCAAATGATCGCGAAAATTTTGAAGATCGTGAACGCGAAATGTGTTGAAGTGTTGACTGTGGGTTAGAGTTGCGCTAAGCGAACCCCTGAACCTCTCCGGCAGAGATCGAAAGAAAGGAGGTTAAGTAGGCAGAACTTACAGATCGGAAGCTTGTAGCGGGCTTTGCAGAAGCTTGGACGCGTCTGATATTGAGTATGTGGGTTGTGGGCAGTCGTAAATGCGATTAGAGATAAGACGCGATGAGAGAATGCGCGAAATGTTGGCTGCGACGTGTTTGAGGGAGGACGAGTGGAGGATATTGTCGATGAATTGAGGTAATTTGTTGAGACTTGAAGGTTTCTGCGTGCTGTGGAGCGTTAGCTCAATGAAAAAAAAGGAGGTGGGGTGAGGAGGGGAGATCGCGATGCGCGCGCGGGAGGAAAGGTACCTTTCGGAGGGGTTGATGCGACGATCGGATCGAAGGTAGATCGCGACAATTGAAGAGGTCGTTGAGAGTGAAGAAGATCATTCATGATGGAAGCAAGTAGTTGACAATGCTTAAAGGTAATTGAGAGGTTGGCAGAAGTAATTGTAGTTGAAGACAGCGACAATGGTTGTGGTCGTTAGCATTGTGTTGGATGAAGAAATTATCAGGTTGAGGACGAGATTATATAGTCCCCAGATAAGCTAATTGCCGCTAATTGGGAGAGTGCAAACTGTGCAAACTCCGCAGGTGACTTTTGACGCCTTGTTTGTTGGCGTATATCTTCAATTCCGCTAACGCTAAGGACTTCGGACTCGCTTCGGCGGTGGTGAACCCCTCATCGCAAAACCTTTGAGTCCTTATAGATTTAAATAAGCACAATTTTCATGGAATAAAAACAGTGAACGTTGGCGAAATCTGTACTCCATGTGATAAGATCCCCCGGTTTACTAAGTACCTTATGTAATGATCTGTTTTTCCCAAGTGTTCAACACAAGCAATATCTTCCTAGAGGTGCGCCGAACCTGGTTTTTTGCTATTTTTTACTTTGCCTTGACTTTCCTTTTGTTTCAAAAGAATTCTGCGAGCCTGATGGTGGAATTCCTGACTGTTGACTGTTTTCTTGCTTTTTGGGCTCGCTTCCGTCAGGGGTGATAAGCGAGGGTGAGCGACTGAGAGACGCGGAGTTGAGCCTCACCTCATTCCCTAAATTAGACTTGCTCACGACTGATCTAATCGAAAGATAGCAAGCAAGCATGTAGTACGGTGTGCCAACATGACGAAGCGGTACACCTCCACTGAGAACTTTAAAGTGTCACATGACTGATGCAAGACTCGAGATCTCGACCTCCCCGAACCACAATGCCTTTTCTTTATAGAATATCAATTGGATGTGATCTTCAGGGTATCCAAAAGCTTGGGCAGCTGCTATGTATAAAAAAATTCTTGTGTTGTAGGCAAGGTTACAAGAGGACTTTATACAAGCTCCTTCATCGGCGGGACATCTCAATTTCTCCACCAGTTGAGATGCAACTTTCAGCCTATGACGATTACAATTGCTCGTTGACAAGACAAGGGAACAACTGCCCCAAGAAAATGAGGCATACAGGATCTCACAACGAAACTTGAAGTTTTCTGAAGCTAGCTCAGACCGGTTAATCCTCCCGCACTGTCACTCACTTTCTATCGGTCCAACTATAAAGCCCTCCTCCCACAACCAATCCTCCTTTCCTTCTCCACATTCCTCACATGCGGTCTTGTTAGGGGTATTGTGAAGGGAAGGCAATGTCTTTTCTAATTTGCCTTCAATACTCAAACATTGTCTTCCAGAAGAACCCAGAAAGACTAGGCTATGATGCGCGACCAAAGAGAAAGCTATAATTTTTCATTGCAGATGCTAGCTCGCTAGCACTGCGAAGAAGAGGAGAAGGGTTTGAAGTTTGTAGAGAAGAACACCGAATACTAAGATCCTCTCAGAAGCTCTTAAACGTTTATCCGTACAGAATCGCATTCACGTGACAATAATAAGAACGTCCATGCCTACGATCGCAAACAGGGCAGCGAAAGCAGCGAGCAATAATAAAGTCATGATTGAGTTGCATCCAGTGCATCTTGCGCTACACCGGGTATGCATCCGTGAGATTCTGACCTTTTGGGAGGGGACCTTCGAAATCTCCGTCCCGAAAAAGGCAATTCTGCGCGCAATGAAAGTCCCAAACCCACACCTGCCCAACCAGAACCTCGTGATATTACAGAGCAATCTGACTGCTGCTCGTCACGAATTGCTGCTCGTGGTATGTGTCTAAATCTCGTACCGCTTACGAGAGACCTCAACTACCAAAAAAAGAAGGGACTTCGACGTCATGATGTTGGTTCCTGAATCAGATCTCGGTAGGCTGTTTTGACTTGCATTCAAGCGCCAAGATAAGGCGTTGAAGTGCTTGCTCCAAAGCTGCAACATTGCGGCGATCTTGACATCAGATCGCATGCATGATGCTGTACAGCGCAGATCCTCCCGCTCGGGAAAGCGTCATTGAGGCACGACGACCGAACACCAATCCATCACAGGAATCAACTCACAAGATGAAGGAGGAAGTCGACTAAAGACATATCACATTATTTTAATTTTCGTTATAGATAGCCACATCTCATGCACGCTCCCCAACCATGCCGTTTCAGCACTCATCTAAAGGTACAAATCCAATCCTCCTCGTAGCGAGCGCGAATCCTTCTCCCACTCTATCCAGCATTCGCAGGATTGAACATACAATAATCAACATTCTTGTTGTTACCGAATCCACCATTGTTGCCCGCCCACGTAGGGAAAGAATGAGCCTTCCCAGAACCACCGAAAACAGCAAAGGAAAGGACGAACACCAAAACCTGGGTTCCTCCATCCAAAGCCGCGGAAACCAGGTAGTTGTACTTGACGAAGACACCCGGCCTGTATTTTCGCAGGTAGTATTGGGCGAAAAATCCAATCGCGAAGTAGGACAAGATACTCGAGTTGACTCCAACGAACAACCATCCCATATACCAAAGTATAATCGAAAGATTGATGTAGTTGAAGAACTCAATCTTAGTATATCGATAGAGAAGCCAGAATGGCACGGGAACAATGAACCCGATAAGGTAAGCAATAGTAACCCACTGATACCTCGCCCCAATCGAGAACATGTCGCCAGCAATACTCCAAGCGATAGCCAGAGTATTATACTGTTGAACGTTCTGACCAGACCAGACGTTTGAGCCTTCTATTGAGGTTAGGATGTCGTATTGATTTGTGACGATGGTTTTCATCATGATGTAGTTGAAGATTCCGCCGATGACGGCACCGGTCATTTGTGCGGTGAAGGTTGCTTTGGGGGCGAGATGGGCGAGTTGAGCAATCTTCAAGTCACGACACAACCACTGGCCTTGTTGGACACCGTTGAAACCAAAAACTGTGAAGTACATGTTTGCTTGGAATTGTTAGCATTGCTTGAGTGATATGAGGGGAGAGCAGACTTACCAAGAGGCTTTCCGGGATGCATGTAACCAGCAACCATTTGGATGATGGGTTGTTGGTTGAATTGGAAACCAGTAATACCCATCTGGGCGCCGAAGAACAAGATGAAGACGAAAGCGAAGATGTTCGCGATGAGGTAGCCCCACCATGGAAGTGTGGACTCGATACCGTATAGTGTTCCCATGCCGACGGCGAGAGAGCCGAGGAGGACGCATGCGTACCACCAGTTGGGAACCTCGGAATAGCCCTCTTGAACCATCATCTTGTAATGCGGGTCCATGTCGGGATTCTCGAGAACTTCACGTCTGTGCTGCTCTTGAGTCTTACCACCCTTCCAGAAAGTCCAGAACGATGGTTGGAGAACCTTCTTGAGTTGAGTAGGGTGAAGGAAATACCATCCATTCTTAATATCGTCGAAGTTCCACAAAAACATATGCACGATAGTGGCAGTGAGACCCATGTTGGTAGTGATGAGGTATCCAATATACGTTCCGGTAAGGTATGGAATACCATTCTCCTCAAGACCAGCCCTGTCGATGAAGTTCTCGGGTGTGAGCAGCAAGCTGAGGTCGTAGGTCGAGAAGTTGGTGGCTTTGGAGGAGTTGTCGTACAAGAGTTGGGACATGAATGGGAAGTTTTGTGACTCCCAAACATTTCCGTAATAGATACCCATGAACAGAACGATGCAGAGAAGGTATCCGATCATGCTGTTGGTCAGAGTGTACAGAGGCAACCACATAGGTGAACCCAAGGAGGCAATGTACTGCCAATCGAATGAGATGGACAAGAATCCAAGACCCTCGTTACCTTGCGAACCACCAAAGAGATTGGTGAAGAGCAAGGAGTTCTGTTTGGCAAGACAGAATATCGAAAGACCTTGAAGGAGTGGGAACATCCATTCTGGGATGATTTCCCAAACCAGGAGGATGGCGAAAACGATCCAGAAGACCTTGAGACGGAACTTGGTCTCTCTCTTGTCGCGGTGCAGAGTTTCCAGGAGAGTGATGACCGGGATGTTGATAGGCCATAGCATTCTGGACAATAAATTAGCTTTGAATGTCCTCACAACGGCGGGACAACTTGCCTAGTTGGCTGAACAAGCACAGATCGAAGAAGACCTGCGATACCGAATCCAAGAAGCTGGGAGGAGATGACCAAGAAGATGGCCGCTCCAGGGTTGGGATCCATTCCGTAGTAAAGTCTTTGGGCAGCCAAAATTTCAGTGGAGACTGCGTTGGTGGCTGCAGCAGAAGCCATGATGACAATGAATGCATGCTCCTTGCTGTTGAATGGGAAAGGGTTCAAAAATGTCAGGAAGGCACCCTTTCTTGGGATCAACGCAAGAGTCTCTCCCAATGCGTATCCAATGACCGTCATGAAGACGATTGAGACGTAGATAGCTTGGGGTTTGAAGTAGTAGATCTCCTGCAGGACCGAAGCGAAGATGGCCAAGCCGATACCTGAATTCGTGTTAATTCTCCACGCTCTGAGCCACCAGATGTAATGCACTCACCGAGGAAGAAGGCGCGGGCGGTCCATGGGCTCAAAGATGGGTCGTCGTCGACGTGAATGACGTGTGTGAGGACATCTTTGGCGTCCGAGAGAACGGCTGTCTCTCCGAAATGATCTTCCTTCGCAGCAATGAACTCGGGTTCATCATCTCCGTCCATGTAGGTAATCTCTGGGCTAGGAGCAGCATGCTTCTCAGGATCAAAAGAAGAAGAAACAGCTTGGTCTTGGTCCTGATGAAAGTCCGTATCGGCTCTCTGGAAGCCGGGTCGTTGTGTCGCCATGGTGAGGTCTGGCTCGTGGTATCACGATGAAATGCCAAGATGGGTGAAAAACGGTTGCCAGGCAGGGGACAAGCGCTTCTTATGGGAAACTTGGGGAAACAATGACCTCGGACTACTTTAACCGTGCCGTCGGGTCGTAGTACATATCCTTATCAGGTGAGTTGCAGCCCGGGGACAAGGACTGGAAAGGAAGCTCGCTCACTGGTGCTGATATTTCTCAACCTCTAGTCGAGGGAATTTGGGAACGCCTCAGTTCTGGATTAGTTGACGGATGCCAACTGCGATATTGGGACTGGCCTGTAAGGGAGGGGTCGTATCGAAAGAGTATTTTAACCACTCACCTCCCTCCTATGTGTTCTAGAAAGAGCTGACAGCTGAATAGTGCGGGTACTAGGACCCCACGGATAGGTGCACACGAGCTGGTACGAGCTGGTCGTGAGCTAACCTTACGCATCACAAGCTTTCGTGGCTTCTTGCGGCTTTTCTCGTCCTCATTGATTTCTTTCCAAGTGGATCCAGAGAAGCTTCTTCTTCAATGACAAGCTTTCCGTGCAGGAGATCTGCATTCGGTGTGTCCCGTCTTCCTGGATATTTCCTGGAGTTTCGCCGTTGACCAATTGACGATTTGGATATTGCAAGCCATATCGGAGGCGCTTCCTTTCGATTTGAGGATATGTCGCGTCATTGGACATTCAATTGGCTCGTAATGTCCTTATCTTTTCCCGTGGCGTGCGCTTGTTGTCTTCGACCTGCCTGTTCATGCGATCGTCCGTTTTGGCTTACAGTAATGGCGAACAATTCATTGGTTGCCCCTCAATTCGCAAAATATCCAGCTTCCTCAAATACACAAGCGCCGGGGGAAATAGTGAGGTGCCACTCAGCGGGGCGGGGCGGCCAGTCCGATCGATCAATGAAAGCCTCAGAAAAGCTTAGCAGAACGGCCGAAAGCTTGTTAACGCCATGCGCTAGAAATTGAAGGATCCAAGCAGGGATGCATGCTTCCTTTCCCATCATCTCGTTTTCCAGCGCTTGTCGTCGGCGACCGCGTCCAGCGAAAGGCGTCTGGCATTTCTCTTCCCCTTTTTGGAATTTTGGTAATTTCTCGGGTTCCTGCCTTCTTGTCCTAGGTCGGATGTCGTACCGAGGAGGCCTGGGTTGTGCGAAGCTCTAGACCTTGTTAGATACATCGTATGCTGATGCGAATACCCGAGGCAAAAGGGGTATACACGTGAGTCCATACCACGTGCAAGTGTCCTAAATGATATATTCCTACCTTCCTTATGCTTTACCTCCAAGGAACCTTCCTGTGCTCGTTCGAATGATCTCGGAATGTCCGCATGGTGGCGTTGCAGGCCAACGAAGGGATCCGCGGTCGACCTTGATGTGATGTCCTTCGCTCAACATGGTGTGGATTGAGCCATCTTCGAAAGGATCGTTCGATGTCTGTCTTGCGATTCAAATTCTGCGTTTGAAAACTTGCGAGCTGGAACTGGACACTGAGCAGTTCAATGACCCAAAGATATGTCAGAATATGTGGCGTGACTCCGTAGAGCAATCGCTCAGGTTTGTGGAGCCTTGGTATTCTGGAACACCGCAAGAGCGACCAGATGACGGCCGAACCTCAAGGAGGGAACAGGAGCTCATATACGATTGAAGTTCATTTAAAGTTAAAATTCCGAATCACAGTCTTCTGCTTCGGAGTAATCATACCCCGCCAAGCAGTAAGCCCTACGTCTGGCAATCGCCGGCGAGACGAAAAGAGTCAGCATCCATCATCAGCTCGCTCTCGCTCTCGCTCTCACAAATCGCCCTTCCAAACCAGTTCGCTGGTGCCACAGGTACGCATTGCTATTGGACCATCTCGAATTCATCGCAAGGAGTTATGTGACACCAATGCGGGGAAGAAGTCGGACACAACTTCACGAACTCCGTCTGGGGTATACCGACTCCGAACCCATAGGTCAAAAGAATGTCGATATGACTCAAAGCCATTCTGACTCATAGGGCCTCTCAGACTCCTTCTCAAATACCTTTCGTTAGTATCTTGAGCTCTGGACTGGTTTATCCCAGGCTCCTATCCTTGAGCCTCGATTGAAGGGAGAAACAGGGGACCCAAGCGCTCAAGATTAGGTGGGCCGCCTCTGGTATTTGCATCTCTTGCATAAGGGCCGTGACACTTGCTCGTGATGGAGATACAGATCACGCTCGCCAAAGCTTTCGACCAAACGATCCAAAGTGAGAACAAGCATTGCAGTTTCCCTCTACTTAAGGCCTAGCTAGAACTTTGAACCTCCTTGTGATAGTGTTTTATTTGCCGTGGACGAAAATATTATTGCTATCTCGATCGGATGAGAGTCCAATACCGCCTCCGATCGAATGAGTCAGGAGGAGCTAGACAAACCTCGACACCACTGATGGGAAATAGAGCTTTCTGCTCACCCCTGTCAGTGGATCTCTGATCAAACACAGAGCTTTTCTTCATGTTCAAGACACCCCCAAAATACGGGATAAATGTGTCCAATGTCCATGGCTCGCAACTGGGCGTTGAGTGTCAAGTACAATGCTGAATTCCGGACATTTCCAACCAATGGCCTCATACTCACGCCGGACTTTCTCCACCCAACGTGATCGCCTTGAAACAGTCCGGTATGATAGCCATGACCCTGTGGAATTACCGGTACCACTATTCGCGGTACTCTGTATTGCGTTGGACAGTCGAGTCTCCGTGAGAGGGCAGACGTCGTTAGCCATGCCACTATCCCAGTACTTTGGACGGAATCTCTCGACACATACGACGTGTTCAAGCTCAGAGAATTTGACACCAAAGAAAGAGACAACACCGCTGTAGTCCCACGTAAGCGGAAAATATTGTGCGTTTATGTCAAGCGCAAGTCGGCACAGCCGACCATAGTCGTCGATTTCAACTCCGTCTACAAACATAACTATCCTCGAAAATTTGGTGCCAAAGTAAAGAGTATCCGTGTCGAAATCGAAGAAGACTTTCGGAGGGTGTGGCAGCGGTTCGTCCAAGAATGCAAAGCGGAGTTCCCATCGCTCCAAGGCTGCTTCGCGGGAGTCATGGCATGCGTGAAGCAGTCCCGGTATCTTCGCCGCAGATGTGTATTCGCATGACCAATGATCTTGCCCTACTGGTGGCTTGATGTTCTGGTTCATCTCAACCACTCGTCCCTCCTCTTCCCAGACTGCGTATTGCCATATTTGATCTCGGAGCTCCTGAGGGAGTTGGGCGAAGCTTCGGAAAGCCATGCCACGATCCGTTCGAGGAGATCGGTTTGGGATGCTAGGACTCGGTGATATGCGAGGTATAAATAACTTTTCGATGTATTCGAGCTCGAACAGTCTTCGGTGGTGGTGGTTGTGGCTCTTCCAAGAGTTGTGTGTTGTTGTGTAGATGACAAGGCGCACAAGGCGAAGTGAGAAATGTTGTCAGCCTTGCCGCCAAGAGAGCAGAAATGTGCGCCCTCTGCGCTCCGCTCACCCCAGCACCCGCCAGTCGCGCGAGCGGGGTAAGCGGAGCTGCTTTAGCTCTTAAAGCCACGTGCCGATGAGGCAACTTAGCGAGTATAGCGCTACACGTAGGTAAATAATATCTAATAATTAAAATTCATATTAGAAAATTCGAGAAAATATATAATAGTATAAAGAAAATAAGATTTAATAATTTTAATATTCAAAAAAAAAATTTATATTTAAAATTTTATAATATATAATTATTTAATAAATTTATTTATAAATATTAAAACTTTTAAATAAATTTAAATTAATAATTAAAATATTATATAATTTTAATTTTAATATTTATTATATATTATAATATTTCTTAATAAATTAATCAAATTATTATATTTAATATTCTTATTAAAATTTAAGAAAATCGATTATTTTATTTTTAATTATACTTTTTATATAATTCCTAATGAAAAACCTTATATTAATTTTTATAAAAAATAATTCTTTTAATATTAAATTAATATTAAATAATAATTTGAGTAAATATATTTACTACTTTTTATCATAGAAATAATACTTAGTTTCTTTAATATAACGTAAAAAATCTAATAATATTATTAAGCGATAACGATTCAAGTGTTTTTAAAGACGAAGTTAATAATAGTAATCTTTATACCGAAAGTGTAGTAGTAGACGAGAGCTTTCTCGATAGTTTAAAGACTACTATCGACTCAACAACTCCAGCCCCTCCTTCTAATCCCAATGGGTGGCACGATATTAATGACTTCCTCGAGATGGCAGAGCGCTTACGGCACTCTGAACAAAAGCCTTCGACGCCCGATTCTATGCGCCCTCATACTTCCTCCTCTTCCCGTACCTCGAGTGAGCCATTGCACGACCACACCAGTGCAGCAGGCCAATGTACGGTCCGAGCCAGATCTGAAGCCACGATGTTCCATCCTGCTCGTCATCGCAGTCACCCCCCAGATCATCTTCCTGCGGATCGAAGCGCAGGAAACGAGCATGAGCTAGTTCGCCCTGTACTGAATTCTGACATCTTTGATAGGGAGTAGAGACAGCGGCAGGACGATGAGTAGGAGGATGAGGACTACGACAATGACATTGAGGATGACAGACAACCGCAGCAAGAGGCGAAAGGAGATGTGGGCGGCGCTGACTGGAAGGTTGGCGATGCGCATCTATCCGACGAGAAGGATGAAAGCCCAGCACCCTAAGAACGGACGCGGTTGCAGGAAATTCTTTGCGATCTCTCCAAAGACTTGAGTCCTTAAGATGTCGTTGCCCGGAAGATCCTTGCTATCAATCTTATGATCGCACTCGCTTCTCGACAAGAGCTTCAAACTCACAAACCACAATCGACTCGGGCTCCCCAGCCTGCTCTGAAGCAGGTCACACCAGAACCTCTGCAACTTCAAGAGTTTCCCACTCTCTGTGAGAAGACCCAGTGTATATTTTGTCTTGGGAATAAGCAGCTTTCATACGAACAGCAGACGTTTAGGTTCAGCCGCGTCTCACACATGATGGACCACGTGGAAAGGGTTCACTTGAAACATCAGCCAGTAACCGAGAAGGTTGTCTGCAACCATCTTGTGTGTATGTCTCGAGGTCTCGTTCTCAACAATGTGAATCATTTCAGGCACCATGTGCAAGTTGAGCACGGCATCAAACTTCGGGAGCCAAGGTATATAGACTAGGGACATCGGAAGAGCTTGCGGCGAGAAAGGGTCGAGTGAGGCTTGCGGGGAGAAACAATATGAGAAGTCCTTTCACCTCCATTTGCAGTTGGAATTGGTGCATTAAGGAAGGTGTTTGGAGTTTGCATTATGGATTAGAGATTTGGTGATAGAGTTCGGAGTGGTAGGACTTCAAATATATTCATGTTGGTCGAAGTCGCGTCCAATACAAAACCTAGCCTCCATTCGAGCTTCGGTGGTGAACAGTGGCAAGACTCGGTGGTGCACTTCGTTCCCTACCATGTCGACTTCTTTGGATGGTGAGAGTGGAATCCTCACTTAGTAAGTCCCATCACTTGCACTTAAGAATTTGGGGATTAGAATCTCGTCTCGATGAGAATCGGAGGGAGCAGCAATCCGAGCTGATTGAGGCCCGTAAAGCATCATCTAAATTTACCTTTTCCGCTCCACAGCTAGGCAACCGAACAGCGCTATCCTTGGCCTGGCTGGTGGGTTTCACTGGGAAGCTCTGCTGTTAGCACTAACATTTTAGGTGCTGCAAACATGACACTGTGCACGACTTGGACTAAAGGGAGGCGGAGGCGGAGGAAGCCGAACTCGATCAGCTTGGAGAACGATTTATAATTCAGAAGGAAGAAAACAAATGGATGAGTCTTGTTCTAATCCTCGACTTCCTGGAAGGCGCGGACGACGAGGTGTATCATGTCAACTATTACAGGTACATCTTTCAAGTATATTTCATGGCAACCAGGCAAATTGTAATTCAACGATCTTGGGGGTGAATTGTTCTACGCGTTACAAAGCCTAACATGTTGATGATGGTTCTAGCCCGTGATGCACCCTTATGCCAAAGTTTCTCCCTTGCTACCACACTGTTGTCTTGGCAGCAGTACCAGCCTAGTAGGGCTTAATTAAGCATATTCATTGACTGGGAGGTGTCCTCTGATGTCATTAAATCCGTCAGGTCACCAGGGTCTACCATCAGAGGGGTTAAACATTGCAAATACCGTGGATTCTTTAAAAGTGATATGAGCCCGTGAGCACCCCGACGTGTAATCGCGTGCAAGCTTGCTGTATTAGCTAGAACTTCAATGCTCATAATCATACAAAAAAGGAGAAAAATTACACAGAGATTTCAGGCAATGTACACGTGACAGGGTGACCCAGCACGATAGCAGGGCCAGGCGTTGGTTATAACCACAGGCGGTTCTGGCTATCCGTTACGCTGCCGCCAAGATTACACTTAATCGCTAAACCCCACCCAACTTGCGACACTTATCAAGCGCAACAAAATTGGGTGAAAATCTTTACCGCTCGCCGTAATGACTTATTAAATTCTATATTTCAATTGCATCGAAGTTTTATCAGTTTTCATTAGTAGGTTCTCGAATTAAAAGAGATTAAAGTAGGTGAATCGGGAGAATTTTGATGTTCCCACTAAAATTAGGCGAGGTGCAATCCTGATGGCAGCGTAACGGATAACTATAGGCCTGTGGCTATAGCCGAGCACTTGTGTCTATAACCGGAATCAAAGTTAATCCACACGCCGTGAATGGTCGAGTTATAGCCTGACATTTGAAGATATACTTTGGTCTTAGGATAAATAATTACACCCTTGAGGGATTTAGAGCACAGACAGATCAAGGGTATTTGACCAATAAGTGAATTGGTATCACTCAGTTTGTATGCAGAAAGTGCTAGAGGTATAAACCCTCAGGGGTGTGATTATTTGTCCTTGGACCAAAGTATGTCAGTTGCTTGGTAAAGACTGCATTGGTGGTGAAAAGGGCTACAGAATGGCTATATACTTTGGTCTTTGGGTAAATAAGTCCACCCCTGGCATCTGCTTCTCGCACTTTCTACCCCACAATTATGCCAATTCTGCCTCTCGTGTTGGTCATCTACCCTTGGTGAGGCTGACCTCAAAACTCCCAGGGGTGGACTTATTTACCCAAAGACCAAAGTATACACAGAGGGGAGGGGTACCCCCCGGAGGACCCCGAAACTGGCCGCGTGCAAGCTGCGTCACCAACTGACAATATACTTTTCGAAGCCGCTAAGAATTTCTCTCGAGCTACGGCAGCAGCCACCGACCGATAGAAAGTATATCCCTAGAAAGTAATTTCGGTATCTCGATCCCGAGTGCAACTCGCGATCGAGAGTATATCCTCAGACAGTAATTTCAGTATCTCGATCCTACTCGCGGTCGAAAGTATGTCTTCAAAAAGTAATTTCAGTGTGGCTGTAACCGCCGCCGCAGGGCCAGGACAGGGGTGCTAAGACCGATGGTGTGCTAGGGCGTGAACTGGGTGTGCGCAATTGTGCTGGCCCAACACATGTCCTAGCACATGCGCTAGCTCAGATACAGTCCTACCCCGTTTGTGCTAGCACAGTCTTTGGGCCAGCCCGGGTCTGGTTCCAGCCCTGCCCCCGACCCAGGACTTCCAGCCAGTGAGCTAGGAGCACAGATAGGCTGGCTACTTTGGGCTCGGGCCGGTTCTTCTTCAGATGAAGTTTATCGAACGTTAACCACTTATAGACTTGGTCTGTTTCCTCCTGCAACTCTGACAACTTTAATTCAGCCCTTCTAAGGTTTCTTCTAAGGGTAAAGCCAGTTGCAAGGCAGTATTGCAGAGGTTAAGGGTGCGTAAGCTTCACTTACTACCATTATAGTATATATATCTGGATCCATATTAAGATGCTTAATGAGATAATCTTTCGTCTAACTCATAGCCAGAGGTTGGGGGACTGCCATGCCAGAGATCAAGATTTGGAAAATCGTGTTTGTGGGAGGCAGAAATGGATTGTTCCTGTCTGTTGTATTCATGACTCAGTGAGTCCATAAAAATAAATGAAATGCACTGATAAATTTAATTGGGTTTGGAGATCTCGGGCCTTCTCTACGGAAAATGCTAGCTTGTCGTATACGGAAGACATTCTATTGGAGAATAAGGAGTGTACCTGATCCTTCGAGGCTTGGGGAAATCCCCCCCGGATTTCCACATGAGCGAGCCGTGCCGTGCAGGGTTCAGTGTTCTTAGACGAACTCAGGTTGTCGGTTACCCCGCAAATCCTCCGTGCCAGCAAACCGGAAATTGCGACCCGGTCGGTCGGCTTGCATCTCTCAAGCCACGAGTCTGTCCCTAACGCCAATGGATGCACAGTCATCCAAGGCGTCGCAAGATAGGTTACCGCTTTAATTGCCAATCCTGTACCAGCTGAATCATGACTATTAAGCTGCAGGCACCCAAGCCTTTAGATTCTCGGGACTGAAGTTCAAAACATGGTATAATTAATTCCTAGTGGCACAGATAGTTACTGCATTCTCCCCCGTGTTTCAGCACCTTTAATATTTATGAAATGAGCTATCGGAAATCTCTATCGTCTTGTTTCCACGCGCTTGGAAGCGAATCTGACCTGCGATGCGGTACAGATTGACGATCTATCGTCTCACAGTGAAGCATCATCATATGAGGCTCTATACTCCGAAGTATAGAACTATTCCATAAAGGCTTGGAAGCTTCCGATCTGGTTATCTTCGAGGGAGGCCTATTCCTTTGCGCCTTCCTGGAACTTACCGTTGAAAAAGCATTTCAAAGGATGGGAAGCCAAGAACAGGCGTGGCTTGTGAAGAGGAATGGGCCAGGTCCTTTCCTGAAAAAAGAATGAAAATATTTGTTTTTCAGAGACACGGGTCAGTTAGTAGGACGTTCAGGACTTGTAGCGATAGTGGCGTGAATTCGAAAATTGCGATCCGAAGGCTCTTAGCCCTGGCGCACATTTTGCTTTTGCGGTGCTTCACCTAGCCAACTCCCACGTAGCCCAACTCCCAGCATGTGACGGATCAAGTACAAGTTCAAGGACAATTGCGACTTGGGTAAAGAGAATGATTACCAGTGAAGAAAGAGATCTCAAGGAAACTCTGGCTTTGAGGAGCTAACTATACATGTTCATAAAGTGATGCAATTCATAAAATGGGTCACCTGATCGGAACCCCTGACACAGCACCAGCAGGATGATGGCAAATGATCTGCCCCCCACCCCCTTTTGCCACTCCCACCTAATACATCGTATGTAGACGGTGAGCTCTGGACATCGACGCGCTTAGTTGCGGACAGACGATTTAACATCGACCTCGCTTTTGACCATAATCACACGCCTCCCGTCGGGCATCTGTCGAGGACTTAAATTGTCCATTTCGCAAATTATATCGCTGCCCTGACTAGAAGCATCAAGTGCTTCAGTGAAGCTCCTATTGCCGTCTGCATCCATGTCCGCAAGTTGTCTTGTAGAGTCGGAACAGTCCTTTTTGAGCGTGACCAGTGTCTGATGGTTCGATCTGTCGTTCCATGATGCAGAATGATTTCCACTTTGTTGAATGCTTTTCAGAGAACCATGGACCACCAAGCGATATATAGGGCGAAGTGATGGCAGGCAGACTATAGCAATAAGACTTATCACTGATCAGTAATAAAAGTAGGTCCACATACCCGCTACCACAGCCAGATTAACCTCTACTGTTGCCCAGAGAGCCATTAGAGCAAAATTCCATGTGACGTCTGGTGATTCATCATTGAGTTTGAAACAGATAACGATCTGGATAATAGTTGCGAAGCAAATACTATTATTTTAGATTAGCTGATAATCATGCAGCGAGGGGTGCTTTTGACTTACAAGCCACCAAGCAGAAAGATAGCAAACAAACAAAACTTCTGATACAAGCTAATCTGTAATTTCTTGATATATGGCGCTGGCAGTGCAAGAATTACCAAGTCCATTAATAGATGGGCTAGCACCGAACCCACGAAATATTCCTGATCGTTAATGGGGCAGTTCCCTGGTATCGATTTGTCCCAATAGGCTTGAATAGGTATGCAGTGAATTAAGTTCACCACAATCTGCAAAAGTATTAGCCCAGAAGTTTATAGCTGGAGAGCTGTAGAGGATATACATGCCCTTGTAATGGACCAGCATATAACTGTTGTGGCCAGGATCTTAATTGGCAGCCTGATACTCGAGACTCCGAAAATGCGCCAGTAGAAGGCAAGGAAAGCCAGCTTGGCAGGAGCCAGAGCAAATGTATAAAATACCTCTCCGATCCATAGGCTTAAGAAGAAGTCGTGGTACACTAGGGTAGAATCTCGGTTGATTGCTTCAATGTGCAGGCCAGTTCCACCCTTGATCACTAAGAGTGGCGTTGTTATGGGTGGTGTTCAACCGGAATGATTCGAAGGAGGCTTACAAAAGTATATATTAACGTCAAAACCGATTGTCATAAACTTGAAGCGACGTTATTATCGAGATAGAGATTTCTTGGATGGGGGGGTAACGCACCAGAGCTACAAGGGTCAACCAATCATCGAGCCGCACCGAGGCATGAACTAGTCTCCGGGCAAAGAAACGCAAAGCAACGGCGGTAATTGCTAGGATAGGCGTTACAATGACCGCAGCATGGAGATTTGGTTGCAAATTCCCGGATGGCGGATTGCTGCGAGGTATTGAATCCATTGTGAAGTCTCTAAAGAATGATGAAATCACAGATTGCAGACTAGAACGACAGGTGCAAGCCTCTACAGATATACTAATTGTGCCTCGAGTGAGTTGGTGGTTGGGCTCGCATGTCTGTGCGGAGATTTCCCCTCTTCACAGTCTGTGCGACCTGTACATCCCAAGTACCCCGTAAACCATACTGCAGGGTACTGGGATCATCTGGGGAGAATCACCCTGAGTCTCTAAGACCGTGCGGGGACACGCTACCGGGACACATCGCATAAGGCCATAAGGCAGAAACATTTTCACAGCTAAATCTGCCTATGCCTCGCTAAGTTGTTGACTTAAAAAAAGTCACGAATCGATGCAAAGTGCAATTATAGCGCAATTAATCTACAACTTTTTGTCATTTTAAAAAGTGCAATCGAATCGCATTAATTATACATAAATTATAAGGCTTTTAATTTATTAATTCTTTCGCGTGGGTAATTGTCGCAAAAAGCTAATTTTAGTGCTGCGAGAAAGAATTGCGCCGACTGCAGCACTGCTGGTAAGATTCAGTGGTCAGAGCTCGAACGCTTGCGGAGTTTGCTCCTGAACCCAGACCTACCTTCGTACTTGTACAAAATGCGGGAACCACCGATCCAGTCAGAGATATTGTATGGCTTGCCATCTGGGCCATCCATCATGGCCCAATTCTGGATGAGCACCATGCCGCGGTTGAACGAATATTGGGTCAATTTGAGGTTCAAACTGCACCCTTACGGCTCTTTTCAGCGTGGGTGAAACCACGGCACGATATGGCTAGATGTTAGGGGTTTATGTCAACAGGGCACATAGGGAGTACTTGTCGATTTAAGGGTATAGGGACAAGATCAGCTATTTCTACGTCGACAATGTCTCAATGGCCTCAATGGTCTGCGGGAAGTACCCAGGAGTCCACCCGTTGTTTCAAATCTTGCATATATCCCAGCGACTCAACATTAGTTGGCGTACTTGAACTGTTTCTTTTAACTAGAATTTAGGCACAAAAATCCAGAAACTGCAGAAACCAAACCACAGGGGAGCGGGTGCTACATGCCAAGACTCGACGTCAAGTCTCGCGACATCGACTCTTCCAAAACACAGCACAGGCCGAAAACCTCAACACCACGACGCAACGTTGTGCCACGACTACACACGATGCTTGAAATACTCGCAGACCACTCAATACCTACACAATCAACATACACGATGTCAAGTCTCACCAACGCGCCTCTTCCTCCTGGCGAGCTTCGCGACCCTCAAACACGACACAACTCCTCTTCGAGTCGAATAACATTGGAGTGGAGTGCTGGCAGGTGAATATCAATTGGATCGCCTATAGATACAATATTTGGCGGTATAAGGGCCGCGAAACCGTCGAAGTTTTGAGGATTGAGGTCATTGACTGCAATGTCGGGATGTGTCTTTTACGCACTCTATTTGATGCGTTGCTTTTAGACTCTTATACTACGATGCTACCTGTTCTAGGTAACTGGCAGAGTATCTTGGTAAATTGCGTACTTTGTGATGTTGAGTGGCTGTTGTTGGTGTAGTGGTTGAGCATTCTGCTGCTCTGAGCTGCAAGTCCTGCTAGTTTTGCCCATGGGCCATGGCTCTGCAGGTTGGGAGCATTTCACAAAGCCGTCATTGATGGCATTTGCTTTCTCAAGGATATGGATTGATCCTTTGAAGAGAGATTGTTGGGATATTTGTAGAATTGAAATGCTTCACAGATTCCAGGATGTTTGTAAACCTCTCTTTTGAAGTTGATGCATTTCAGCTCCTGGACCTGAGTTGCAAGTCCTGCCATAGATGGCCATAGCCAATGGCACACTTGGCATAGGACATTTCCAATGAATTTAGCAAAAGCACTCAGGCTGTCAGTTCACTCTGCTGCCCGCTCCCATTTTGTGCTTAGTTAGGCCCCTTTTCATCTCGTACATTAACGTTGGTAGTTGCTTCCTATATCAGCATTGATGCTTCACTCCTTCTCAATTCACACAAAGCTGGTGGATGCTCTTTCCATTGACGTTATTGAGGTACTTGTAAAGCTTCATCATTTTCAAATTGGGTCGTGTTCTCCTTTTCGCCTAAGTAATCCCGTTATATTCCCCGGTTGTGGCTTCTCATCTGGTCGGGGAGGCTTCACTCCATGTTGTGGCAAGCAAGTTGCTCATTCCTTTGATGTTATTGAGATCTCTGAAAAGTTTCATGATTTCCTAATTTGGTGCCGCTCCATTTTCGCTTAAGTTGACTCCTTTTCATGTCGTATATTCAGGGTCGTGGCTTCCCTTCTCATCAATAAGGCTCCCCCCTTCTCTAAGCGAGCAACTCGCTCCTTCCTTTGATGCCATGGAACGGCTTCACGATTTCCTAATTCGGTTGCAATCCGGTCGACCGCTACGAAAAAAAAGTCGACCGACGGCAGCCTCGTCGACCGCCCCCTCTCGACTAGTATATATCATCCTCCTCTACCACATCTTTCTTTCCAACAACAACTTTTACACTTCTTCCTCATACTATCTTTAAGTCTTCATACTTCTTCAGAGTCCTCGCAGCATACTCCAGCACAATTACACAAGTCAATTCCTTCTGGCCTGCTGCACTGCTCTCTTACTCTTCACAATCACATCTAGTAAGCCAGCAGCGACTTGTTTTTGTGCTATCCTTCTCCATTCCCCGCATTATTTGCGGGAGAATTTTGTAAGAGCACAAAGGTAGCAGCGCCTCGTTTTTGCACTCTCTCTCCTATTCTTCACAAGCACAATCCACTGAGTCGGCTACGCCTCGTCTTTGTACTCCGCATCTATTACCCGCATCAAATTTGTGGATAATATATGTGAGAGCACAGAGTCGGCAGCGACTCGTCCTTGCACCCCTATTATTTTCTCATTAGCATAATCCACTAAGTCGACTACACCTTGTCGTTGTGCTTATACATCACTTGCTCTCACCAAGTGTGCGGGGTAAAGGATGTGAGAACACGGAGTTGACTGCGGCTCGTCTTTCCCTTCCCTTTCTTTCTCACACTAAGTCGCGTGCGGCTCGTGTTCTCTCCATCCCATTCCTCACCAGCACAACCTATAAAAACAGTTGACTGCGACTTATCTTTGTACATCACTTGCCGCATATACATGGCTTACTCGCACATTTCACCCAGTCACTTGCGGCTTGTCATCTACCCCCGCCCCCATTTCATCAGCACCATCTCGCTGCATGACTTGCTAACATATTCTTCTTAGTCGACCCAAGTATCAAAGTCCCTCGCAGTACAGGTCATCCAACACATACCCTCAATCAACATGTCTTCAATCAACATGATCTCGATTGTCATGTTCTTCCTTGGTCTCTTCACTCTGGTCTCTGCCAACACCATCAAGTTCCAAAACCTTGATAGTCAACCCCGAGAGATCTGCTGGTACCCTCCACAAGGATATCCAGCTATCCACAGTAGTGTCATCAAGCCTTTCGACAGCATCACCGTTGGTCTCTCTGGTCGCCAAGACGATACATTCATCAGTGGCATTGGCTACCAATTCCACCCAATCAACGCTGGCGGCGGTAAGTTTCAATTCCAGATCCGTGCATTCACATCATTTTTTGGAAGACTCGGTTCTCTTTGCCTCATGACAGGAAGCTCTTTGCTAATTTAACAACTCTGAACGATAGGTGAAGCTGCTTGCGTCCAACCCACTATTGTCGGCGAGATCACTTTTCAAGGTTATCAAGGCAACACTTACTACGACATCTCCGCAGTCGACAACTGCTGCCAAAACAACGGCATCCATTACTTCTACCCTCACAATGATGCCTCTGCTCCTCATTCCGGTTGCTTTAATTTCCCTTGTGGTGGAGTCTATATCAAGCCTGGAGACCCACAGACAAAGATCACTACCTGGGATACCGACATGATTGTTCTTCTCTGGAACAACTAAGAGACATGGGTTTAAATGTCCTTGCTGGGCTGGGACATTCTGGAAGATCTTTGAAATGCAAGTTTCCCCATCCCCTTTCAAGCCCCTTTAGTGACCAGAATTCCCAGCTGACAATGACCCACTGGATCTGGGACATTCAGAAAGTCATGAGTTATACTGGCGTGGAATTATCATACATATCATACATATCATGGCCCCAATACCCCCTCCTTTTCCCCGCTTATGAGACACCCCTCTTCAAATCTCACAAGATCTCGGGGACATTCACATTAGGCGTATACATACTACATACTAGCTGCATGATGCAGCATTGCATTAAACATAGATAGTAATGGATTTTACCTTGATTTTCCAATATTTCCTAATTTTGTTGTGAAATACCACTTTTCAATGTCCTAGGAATCCTGGGACAGTCAAAATCTAGAAAATTCCGCCAGACTTGGTATCTGCCTTTATCCTCTCAACATTCTCATTTCCTTTCTCAAAAATGTCCCTGAAACTAAGGGACATTCAAAAACCAGGGAATTTCGTGGCATTTTAACTATGTTTTCAATCCTAATTTTAGCCCCCCCAAAATGTTCCTTTATCCTAGGGATGTTCAGAACATGGTGTTTCCCTTCCACCATGTCTTTAAACTCTTGCTATGATCCTCAATCTCTATTTCGGGCCCTCAATGTAAGTCTTACCTCAATCCCAGGAACATTGAAAACATAGAACTTTTCTGCAGCACGTCTCCCATGATCTTGAGCCTCAATTCTGGCACTTCAATGTTCGCTCAGCACAAGGATATTCAAATCTTACGTCTCTCCCTCTTCTACCACACACGACACATCACTCTGAAAACGAGTTGATGCTGAATACCATAGGAACAGGCTCTGGAGCAGACTTCACGGAGTCTGCCTCCGAATGCCCCGGCATTCGCTGGGGAATCAAGTCACTTGAAAACATATCCAGAAAGACGGAGGCGAAGTTTGAAAAGTTTCCAAGTAATAAGTCTCGAAAGTCGAGGCTTCAATGTCCTTAGCAAGCTGGTACATTCAGAACCTGCCACCAATCCCAGCCTCACCCGATGATCCTCCCAACCCTGAAAAGAACGCCATGTTGCCATTCCCAGTCCCAGTCCCCATCCCAATCATCAAAAAAAATCCAACGTGTGAAATAAACCCATTCATCATTTCCTAATCCCTAGCCAAGCCCAATTCAATATGCTCTCCGTGGATACTCTACTCCTTGCTCTTCCCAACAACGGGGCAGACCGCACCCTTCGCCGCAGCCTCAACACTTGGATGACTGACGACCTTGCCCTCATGATGCTTCAAACTCGCCTTGGTGACGGGGCAGACATCCGCTCCATCCTTGGGCTTTGGGTGATCGGGTGGGAGGACTGTAGAGACGGGTCCGACGACTGGGCAGATACCTGGATCTCGAAATCAGTATAGTCCATTAATGTGCTGTCAATGGGATAGAGTAGAGCAGCAGCCTCGAGGAGTAACTTCAGGCAGCAGCCTCTCGAAACAACATGGAACAGGGAAGAGGGGGAGGCTCACCCTCATCCAGAGCCTTATTCTCCTCATTATTGATCGTATCCTTCAACGCAGGGCACGCCTTCGCATCTTTGTCTGTGATATTTTGTGGCAAGCCAGGGTGCTTCGAGAGGATGTGGTGATGGTCAGTTGAGGCATTCGTGACGGGGCAGACAAGGCCAGGCTTCTCCATGTCGAAATCAGGATGCGAAGGAGGCAGCATGGTGTTTGTCGTTCCAACAACGGGGCAGACCTTTTGAGTGGCCATGATTGCTGCTGTATTGTTTGTAGATTCTCGTGGTAGAATTCCTAACGACGTCGAGATGTTTGTTATGAAGAAGGAAAGAAGGCGGGGAGAGGATGAGGTTACCTAAGTTCATCTTGTGATTATTAGTGTTCAGCCTTGCTGTTTCGAGTTGGTAACCTGGTCTGGATTCATGCAGAATGACGCGCTATACAGTAATGAGCGGAGTGTGATTGGTTGCCTAGAGTACCAGAGTCATCTCCCTTATTTAGCGAGGTCCAGATCTCGATGTGGGGCGGGGTGCGGCCGTGTCACGTTCCTGTACCAATATGACTTCGAGCCCCTTTCCCTTTTCGCTTCGTTGTCATTCGGACTGCGTTTATGTGAACATGAAAGACCTCGTAGTTCAAGGTTGCATACCGCCTGTGAGAAGGCTGATTCATTCCACAATGAGTCTTCAGGGAGCTGTCAAGATATGCATCTTTCTGGGGCATGTCAACGCTGACGCGTTGCATATCTATTCCTTTCGCCCCCTGATTTCTGAGCTGTTGGTAGAGCAAACACCCCAATCCGTTCTGGAGGAGAAATACGACACAATGTCAACAAGTGCTTATCCAAGTGTTGAGGATCTAGGTGTGAAATAGTTCCGATGAACAAGGACTCAAAACACTTTGGTGATGAAAACATGCGGGGCAGAGAATATTTCCGGGGACCTTGTCCTAGCCCCGCGTTGTGGCTGACGACCCACGAAGGAGGCGTACTCGTCCTCATATCTTGGGAATTTCGCAAAGCTTCGAGGTATCTCCTTGCAAGTTGTTTCAAATTGTCAACTTTTCATAGGAGGCAAGACCATGGCTCATCCGAACTCTCGAATTGATCCGTTGAGATTCTCTGCCAAGCTTTCTACTCTGGTGGAGAGTGGATATCTGAAAACAATCGTCAGCAGATGATGAACAGGATAGGGATCGACGAACGTCGACGAATATGCCCCACGAATGCTGAAAATAACTTCAAGCTATTCAAAAATGCAAGCGCAGGAGAAAATAGAACATCAAAGGGAAGGTCCATGAGAAAAACATATAACTTGAGATCGTCTTCCATCTTTCCTCACCTCGCATCACCTCATCTGCAATTTCAGCCTTCATCGTTCATTCTCACTTCTTCGTTCATTCAATCAGCATACAACGCCCTGCACTTGCTTTCACAATGGTTCAACTCAGCAACCTCCTCGCAACCATCGCAACCGCCTCTCTCATAGGCACCACACTCGCTCACCCAGGCGAAACTCATTCCCGCACACAAGTACGTCGCGACATCCTCAAACGCGACGCCCTCGCCACAAAAGCCAAGCGCGGTCTCGACGCTTGTTCCAACACCCTCAAAGCCCGCCAGCTCGACGAACGAGCCATCGCCCGCCGTTCAGCAAAAGCTGACAAGTTGAGAGCTGTGAGAGGAATCAGTAAGTGAAGACCACACAACCATACCATCTCCTCCTTCTCGGATTTTGGAAGAGACAATGGCTAATTCCACGTCAAGGCACCAATGCCCCCCTCCTCTTCCGCCGCAACCTAACAGCCCTCGAGGAATTCGAAACTCACAACCACAATCTAACATCCACCTACACCACCGACATGACACTCTTCTCCTCCAACGGCAGCTCATCCTGTATCTTGACTCCCGAAGTCACAATTGGACCCTACAACATCCACGGCGAACTAATCCGTTCAAACATCACGGAAGACCAACAGGGCGTCCCAGTCCACCTCGAGTTCCAATTCGTGAACATCAATACCTGCGAAGGAGTCGAAGACATGATGCTCGATATATGGGCCGCCAACGCAACAGGCGTATATTCCGGCGTCGATGTTTCCGGCAACGAAGCGAGTCTCGACACCACCTACCTCCGCGGTCTGCAAGCCACTGATTCCGACGGCGTCGCGTCCTTTGACACGATTTTCCCCGGCCATTACGCCGGTCGCGCAATCCACCAACACGTCGTCTCACACTACAACTACACCATCCTCCCCAACAACACAATCGTCGGCGGCGACATAAACCACATCGGGCAGCTCTTCTTCGACGAATCGCTCCGTTCGGCTGTAGAAGCTACATACCCCTATTCCACCAACACGCAATCCATCGTCTCCAACGACGACGACCAGTGGGCTCCTTCCCAAGCGGATAATTCGTATGATCCATTCCCGGATTTTGTTTACTTGGATGCGAGTGACATCACGAAGGGACTGTTGATGTGGATTTCTATTGGGATTGATCCGACGGCGAATTATACGAGTGATGCTGTTTTTGCGGGGAGTTGGGATGGGGAGACGACGATTCCGCATGCGAATAGTTTGGAGGGGGTGTGAGTTAAGGAAGGGAGGCGGTGGAACTGGGGATGATGGGTAGGAGGTTGAGAGCGGGGAGAGTGACTTGGTCGCGGAAGTGAAAGCGAGAGATAGACAAGGAGACAACATTTGATTCATACATAGACTGGTCTTAGAGACATTAGAAGAACGTGCAAGCATCTACCACTCTCGACCCTGTGAGACCAAGATATTTGACAGTGAAAGGTCCTAATCTACCGACCACATTTCCCTAGGCATCGGCATTGACAACCCGCCTGAGCTCTTTGCAGATGAAATTAGGGACATGTTTCCAACGGATTCCTTTGTCTCAAAGAATCGCTGGCATGTCAGACACTGAAAAGACTTGACAACCGCCTCCTTGTCAACGCCTTTACAGTTTACCAGGTGGACGTGAAGCTTTTTAGCGGTTGGGAAATGGGATAAATATTCTTTAATCCCGCAGTAGAATTCGAAAAGTGCAGGCGTGTCTCAGCTATTTCCTTCAAGGAGGGCCGCAGCAGCTCGGACTTTGTCTATGGTGGAGCTTGTATACTTGAACGTGTTGATCGAAGAGAAGAAGCGAACGAACTCGTTTGGGTCAATAGTCAAAGGGTTTGAGGTGTTTTCCGGCCGTCTCCAAGGCTTTATTTGTGTTAGAAGCATTATCTTCCCGGGAGGGGAAGAGCATTTGGGTCAGAGCTTTATACTCATTTTGATCCACTTTATCGACGCTTTTATCGGGGTGCTAATCGAGTCCAAGAAGGTATGGATCTATGGGGATTTCTTTCTCTCTACGTGTCTCTTTGTCGGCATAAATACGCCCTTGAGATGCATCGATTGAGCTCTTGCGCTTCTCTGAAAGAGGTGTATTAACACCTTGAGTCGATATGAGAGCAGCTTCATGGCTATTCGAAGACGGCTTGGGCGATGCCATGTTTGCGGTGATATTATTGGTAAGACTAATGTTAGTTATACTGACATTGCTCGTAGACGTGGGAATAATGACTTTGCTAGTCCTTGGGAGTAGATTTCGGTTCGTCAAAGCCACATATGGGGTATTGTGAACATGAGCTTCTCGGTCTCTTTCCTGTTTCTCCTACGCACTAATTCTCTCCTTCTGGAGGCGACCCGTAGCAACGAGTCGTAGTTTGAGATTTGTTCTCTTTATTTCATGGTCGTCCATATACTTGCCCACTTCGCCTGGTTGAAGACGATACAAGTTTATTGGCGACTCAGCGACTACAGATGCTAACCGATCTTGCAATGGGTCCGCGGCTCGCATGTTATAGAGAGTTTGTTGCAACGGACCGACGTACGCTCGTATGAGCCCAGAAGCTGTAGCTTACACGGTATGACCTGCGGCTACTGTGACTATAGACTTCGCCACACTTTGTATCTTTTGCTTGATATAGGCAGTATCTCTGATTGCTCTATAGCGGGCCGCATGTGATGAGACGCGTCTTAGAACTCCTCCTACTAAGGCTAGGTTCTTAATGGACCGATCTGCGATATGGGCTCCACTTGGTTCCTGTACTGGCAGTTGCTTTCCCCTAGGCATCTGGCAAATAATCGGCTATGTCGGTCGCGTCCATTAAACTATTTTGTCTTGTTTTTTCGAGGTGTGCTTTAGTACCTCTTTCAAGCTATTTCCGTCCTGGACATGGGCAAATCGAAGGGCAATAACCATCAGGAGTTTGACGAGACATACGACATTTTGACTCTATTGCGGGTAAACTAGAAGAAGATTGGGATCATGTATATAGGGACGAAGATTGCGGTTCCGCCTGCGGCGGTTATGGCGAAGAGGATGAGCTTAGTCCTCGACTTGTAAAACTCCAATGGGAAGATACGTCGGCTAGTGGTGGTGAAAATGGCGTGAATTTGTTGAAGTCCTAAGAGGATAAAGAGGATGCCAGAATAGCAGAAGAGGCCGATGGTTTGTCCGTAATTCCAGTATACCGCCGAAGGACACGGCCATGACGCTAGAGGCGAAGGCTCCCATAGTGAGAACTCTTCCGACGTAGTCCATCTTACGAGCGCGGTCTATCAAAGAGATTCCCGGGCGGGGGTCTTTATTGGGGAGTATAAACAGATAGACAGGGGCGCAGGCAGCGCTAATGCAGAGGTTGATGTAGAAGGCCCAGCGCCAGCCTTCTGGGCTGTCCGAGAAGCCACCGCCGGTGACGGGCCCCAGAACCGTTCCGAGACCCCAGGTTACACCAGTACCGCCAACATACATGGGACGTTCGTGAATAGTCGTCGTTGCAGCGAGAAGGGTCATGACTCCAACGTATATTCCTGAGCCGGCAACACCGCAGATGGCCCGTCCGATGATGAGAGCATCTATAGATAGCGCCGCGCCACAGATAGCGGAGCCTAGTTCGAAGAGCAAGACGCACAGTATGTAAGTCCATTTGGCGTTAAACTGCATGTGCGCGGAGACGAGAAGTGGACGTACGTCGCGAGCGCAGCGACGCACTCCTAGAAGCACATCCATTCCCACGGCAATGAACGGCCACAATTGTTGTTGGAGGGCATGGCATGCGTACCAAGAGCTGCATATTCGATTGGAAGTTGCGCAATGGCTCCCTCATCTCATCTCATCTCAACCAGCGATGCCCCATGGAGCATCAATGCCAACCAACGATAAATCTTGCCCCAGACCAAGTTCGTCGACGCTGCGTCGATCAGAAATGCTACACTGAGCTAGGTGAGCTTACCAACTGAATTGAAGTGTGTAACAGTAACTGGTTGGACATCTGCGACGATAGTGTTGTCGAGCGCGAAAAGGAATGTCGGGCTGAGAATTGAGAGGACGACCAAGGCCCATTTCATACCGCTGATATCTCGAGGAGGCAGTTCTTCTATGGTTTTTACTTCTCGTTTTTAGCGCTAATCTCTTCCACAGCTATGACAGTGTTCTCGGATATATCAAGGGCATCTTTCTATTGATCCAAATCGTTGGAACTCTCTTCCTTCTTTAGACCGACTGCCATTGTGTGTTCTTAATTCAAGGCGAGGCTGAAGATTAGGACTAGGTTACTGAAGAAGCAATAATATTAAGCCAATCAACGGAGTAAACTGAACCCCAAAAAAACATAAGAGACAAAAGACAGACTTGGTTTCGAACTTTCCAAGAGTAATCAAGCGAGGAATTCCTCATCTGATACAGAAGTCTAAGGCCCCTAAAAATAATAAAGATACAATAACAAACTTGCTACAAGGGAGTTAAAGCACGCTCAGAAACATCCATCAACCCGTCTCAAAGTACCACATCCGGCAGTAATTAGCACAGATTATCGCAGCCACCTTCGAGGAAACGACCCAGCCACCAAAGCTGGACATTACCGGAGAGGTACTACGAGCTTTTTAAAGCCCTCAGATGGCCGAAAACAAGAGGTCACGCAATTTTGCTGCACTAAAGGAGCAAGCTGCTAGTTGAATAAGTGGCGCAGATACGGGATCCTCCTCACCTCGCCGAAGCTTCGACGAGTTTCCAAGCATCTGGGTGGCAAAATAGAGAAGCATAAAGTAGTCGCTCCCCCCAAACCCCTCTGCTGGATAAAGATATTAAAAAAGAGTATTAACGATAAACACCAATTGAGCACTCAAAGAGGAGCGAGTTTAGAGTCTCATCTATCTCTAAACCGTTCCTCATTCATTGCGCCTTACGTTGAAGCAGTGCTACCACTTCAGCTTTGTTTCGTTTCCGTCTTTCCTCACCCCTCCCATCCCACCATACAGTCTCTCGATCCTCTTGAGAGACATCCGCCTGTGACGCATAAAGAGCAATGCTATAAGGTCCATTCTCTAGCCTAAGATCCACCTTTGCTCCTGCGTCTATCAAACTCTCTACGCACTGCTTCCAACCCCAGTAGGCAGCAGCAGCTAAAGCACTGCCGTACCGTCCAGTCTGCAGCGGCAGGTTCACGTCTGCGCCCTGCTCAACGAGGTACTTGACTGTCTCAGTGTTGCCGCTCACGGCGGCGGCGGCAAGAGCACTACCGTAGCCTCCCGTTTGCAGCGGCAGGTTGACGTCTGCGCCCTGCTCGACGAGGTACTTAACCGTCTCAGTGTTGCCGCCCCTCCCTCCCGCGGCGGCGG
>FJOG01000007.1:1816215-1834012 GCA_900073065.1 Phialocephala subalpina
TCACGGCGGCGGCGGCGAGCGCACTGCCGAACTTCCCACTCTGCAGGTTGACCTGCGCTCCCCGTTTTATGAGTGCCTTACAGATAGGCCCGCAACCTGCTGCGGCAGCAAGTGTCAAGAGGCTGTCACCATCGCTGTTCGTCTGCGGGAGCGGAATTTCTGCATTGCGCCACCAGTCCGACAGAAGGGCATAAAATGAAAAACGGCACATTGCGAAAACGGCGCTATTTTCTGGGGAGATTTCCTCTATATTGACATTACGGAAAGCAGTGGCTAACGGCTTGTCCCGGTCAGCCTTGACCTGGAGATACCACTGCCGATATTGCAAACTGCTTTCCTTCGGAGACCCGAGGAAGGCCTTTAACAGGTCAGCCAACACAAGATCAGCTTCTTGTTCCTCTTGAGTCTGGATGTGGGTAATCCAGTGGTGCCGGGAATATTTCTGAAGCGAGTGCTTCGGATCAAAAATATCGCGTGCTCTGCTCTCATGATTGTGGCTGTCGCCTAAGCTGTGAACACTGCCAGTTCTCGGGCCCTTGTATGTCTCGATAAGAAGGACAAGACAAATTTTGGCGGCATAACAGTGCGCCTGCTCCAGGTCCCAGTGATTCTTTTCGAAATATTCCGTCACCGAGAGATGTGAGAACCTCCAGACATTTCGCTGGCTATCGAGGACGAGGAGATTGTTGCAAAGGTCCAGTAGAAGACCCTCATCAACTTCCTCAGAGAAGTGTGTGATGTCGCCCTTCGTGTCGAGACGAATTGCACTCAGGAGCTCGTCGCTCTTCAGGGGTTCGCAGGCGCACATTACCCACATGAAGGCACGGTCTGCAAGAACTTTCTCGTGTTCGTTCCGAGCTGCGATTTTGCCATATATTTCACCGTAGGCAGCTTTAAGACCAACGGGAAGCTTTCCAAGTCGATCTCTTACGGCTGCTTCTGTTTGCAGCTCGAGTAGCTGCCTAGTCTGTAGAAAAGCCCACTGGAACCTGTTCCTAAATTAGTACTAGCTGGAATCCTATGCCCCGAGTGGGACTTACATTCCCTCGCTTCGAGCTAAGAGAGTCTTAACCACGTCTTCTCGCAGCTGCGCAGATATCTTGTTCCAGCGTCGGTGCTTGACAATCTCCTCGTTGACGAATTTCTTGATGTCTTCTTGGTTGTCAGTAGCCTGGATTTCGATGTTAGGCCGGGAAAGGAAGCGATCCCGGATATCAGCGTCAGGTCGGCTTGAGATAAAGACCCTGAGGGAGCTCTCAGAGCTCGACAACAGGAGCTCGATCGTCTCGATGAGACGGTCACGCAAGCCCGGGTCGCATTCGTCTAGGGCATCAAGTACGAGAGTAGTCCTCGGATAGAGATTCACCGACTCGAGCAGTTGTTCTCGGCAAGCCTCGAAGCCGAGGTCAGACCCCCTGAGTGTCGTTTCACGCCACAAGTCTTGGAGCTTCTTGCGCATCTCTTCAGGATGCCCCGCAGCGGTCGACAATTGGCGAGTATAACTTCGAAGGACGGAGAGTGGTTTCCGACGTTCCTCTTCGTTCCGATTGCAGTAGAAGAACGCGAACCCCTCCTGGCTCGAGGAGCTTTCAAGGCGGCTCTGGACATGGTCGATAACCCTAGAGACAAGGAAGGTTTTGCCAGCGCCAGCTAAAGCGGTCAGTCACGGGCCTTGGAAGGAAATATGAAAGGGAATACTAACGAGAACCTTGAAGCCACAGGATAACTGACGAACTAGCGTCCTCCCATTTCCGGAATCTCTCGTCCTGCAATAACCATTCGCACGTATCGGATGTTCGAGCCTCCTTGACCGTATCGTGGTGCTTCCTGTATTGTATAGATGAGATCCACTCCAGAATCTTGAACCGTTCCTCGTCATTGACTCGTTCGAAATTGTCGAGAAGGAGAGTCCTAGTGAAAGTAACGTCAGTGATCCGGCAGTCACCAGCGAGGAATCTGCGCATACGTTTGGTCGATGTTGAGACCCGCGGAAAGCGTGTCTCGAAATCTGTTGAGGGTCTGGATGATGCTCTCGACGTTCTTGCTCTCCAATGGCCACTTCAAAGCGCGGGGTACAAAGCGACGCAGTCCCTTGCCATTTCCTTTCAGCTTCGTTTCCAAGTCCTTGAGTTGCGAATAACAGCCTCTGAGTCCATCAAGCAAGGGCCGCGATGTCTCGAGCCTTGCCGCACTGGGGCCTTCAAGAAGCTTCTGCGCACCTTCGAGAACAAGCTTCAGGCTGCTGAGCTCGCCTTGCAGACGCACGATATCAGATTTCGCATTCTTGACGGCCTTTAGGTATTGAGAGCAGAGCGATACAACGTCTTCCGAGATCTGGATGACCGCAATAATACTCGCGGCTGCTGAGAGCCCATCCATCGCTCCGCTGGCGTGGTCCAAGACGGCCTGCGGGTTGCTCCGAAAGCGCAGTCTGCTTCGTGTCAGGCGGTTGATGATAGATCCAAGACAGTTCTTGTGTACGCTGGACTCGAGGCATGGGAACCATCGTCGCTGAGGTTCTCGTTGCGTTGGGTAAGGCTGTGCAGCAGAGTGAGGCAGCGCGACGGCGCATCCTCGTCCAATCATTTCCGAGCCATCAAAGTTGGGCTGCAACCTCCCTTGTCGCAACGCAGCTTCGTCGGGTCAAAAGTCTGGGTAATACAGGTACTAAGTCCTATAAATGAGCTATAACGTCAGATCCATTCGCCATCATCCGCTGTAATTACAGGCACGGGTGCCCTGTGGTCTAATTTGTTCGGACCAACCAGTGAGAACTGTTTCCACAGAGCAACCAGGCTTAATTCCAAAGACTTCTTCCATGCTGAGATATCGTCCTTCAATGATATAGACGTTTTCCAAAGCCGGAAGACTTCCAATGAGGCGATCAACGTTATGTTTGTATGTATTTGGTTTTACATTGCCTCCTAGTCGCATCGCGCT
The DNA here is from genome assembly GCA_900073065.1 of Phialocephala subalpina. Taxonomy (NCBI): domain Eukaryota; kingdom Fungi; phylum Ascomycota; class Leotiomycetes; order Helotiales; family Mollisiaceae; genus Phialocephala; species Phialocephala subalpina. The sequence continues at coordinate 1,819,156 of FJOG01000007.1, forward strand.
GGTAGCAGGAATAGCGAGGTTGCAAATCTTGTGGTGTTCGGGTTGCTTGATGAAGGCCGGGACGTTGAGATAACAAGGCTCAGGAATGTAAAGTATGTCGTCTGGTCGAATGTATATGCATTTTCCTTAGACGCAATGTTCGTTCGCTCCCACCGGAAGGCGATCCACCCCTTAGAACTCGTCCCCGGAACGAGGTGGACGGATATATACTGCTGCTCCAAACAGGAGACGGGAATGTGGGTTGCAATGAAGGACCTCGTCGAAAGCGAAAGGAAGGAGTGCGTCCGTTGGTTGTAAACAGCTTCGACAAATGGGCCAGTCTCCGCCATGGCGCGCTTCCAGATGACTCGCTGTAGCTCTGCTGGAAGGTATGGGAATTTCGGGAAACATGTTGCAGGAACTGGGTGAAGCTCTTCGTTGGTGTAACGGTATTCCTTTGGAGGCTCAAGGCTTGCGATGTTCTTGGAAGGCCCAGAACCACCGGGACGGGGCAATCGTGAAGTAGATTGATGTTTTGGTTTGGAGGTCTTCACCACCTTCCTGCCTTTATACTTCTTAGTCATGTCGGTATTCGAGTCGGGTATCGATGTTTATGTCTGCAGGAGGGGTTGAGGGATTCGAAGAATCAGAAAATCGAGAAATGGGGAAATCAGAAAATCGTTCGAAAGATAATCAGTGTGGAAGAAAGTATTCGGCAGTCTGCTTCTCTCGTTGTGGTGTTGGTGGCGGGCTTTCCTAGTGGCCTTGTTCCATATGAGCTAACTGATACCGCTTGACTCTGCAAAGTGACCATATAGCAGCAGATCAGTACCTTATTTCTTCACCAAGGTTCTCCTCAGCTCTCGAAATATGAATCGCGGCGGATCCCACTTTTCCCCATTCCTAGCCATATCCTCCACTGCCGTGCTAAGACAACGCGCAATGATACCTGCCCAACCATTATCCACTCATGTTCGCCAGGAGAGACGGGGGGGGGGGGGGTCTATTAAGTCGGTATCCTTACGTTCAGGGCCTTCTTTGATCCTGGACCAGGAAAATCTATATTTCTCTCCTTCGTACATTCGAAAGGTCGCCTCGCTCAAGAACTTTGAGCCATCCACGATGTACACATTCTTCAAATTTTTGAGACCGCGCAACAATTTCCTACTGCTGTTGATTTAAACCACTGAGACGATCCAGATAGAGGGACTTCAATTGGTGGTAGGGCCAGATGCTCAATGACATGATTCTCTGTTCGAGCCAACAGGGCATCGACATCGAGAGCCGCAATGTCCGGCAGGTAGATGATGTCTCTGGATTGTATGTAAAGAGGTTCGATGGCAGGAGAAGTATTCTCCGCAACGGCTACACCGTCAAGCCTTTGAATAATCGAAGATAATATGGATTGGATTCTAGAGAGTATTGAGAGTCCGGGATTCAGTGTGAGATATAATGGGAAGACTGTAGGTGTTAGAACGCTCGATGCTGATGCCGGTAATGTCGAGGACGAAGACTGAAATTGACCTTTGGCAAAATAGTACTTGGCTTCGATGAAGGTACCCGGCATCGCAAAGTCCCATATCATCCGTCGAAGCTCGATCGGCAGATCTCGAAACCTGGGAAAGCGCTTCGCAGGTACTACAGCAAGCTCGGTCTTATTCCTCGTTCGGCTGGACGGTCCTGACAGCGACTTGGATTCGTCTCGCGCGAATCGCGCTCTCTTGGCTCTTGGTCCCATAATAGACAGTCGTTTCGGCGAAGGTTTCGGGGATTCTTTCTCTGCGCGACACGTCGATCGGCAGATGTGTCGCAGTTGAAGAAGATTGATGTGGTGCAGTGTCGAAGTGTCGAACTGTGGAGGGGTTCAAGGAGTTGAAGGTGAGAAATAATGTCAGCGTCGCTCTCGAAACGTTTTCAAGGAGTGCTTCTGTATCCGATATGTCAATTGGCAGATTCGCTGCTGGTGAGGAAGATTTGATATGTTGGAGTCTGGAGTGTGTTGAAGCGCTGAGAAGTTGAGTTTGAAGGAAAGGGAACCCCGCCATTTCGCGCTAGCAATGCGGTGCCATGTGACCCAAAGCTACTCATCCTCTTGACCTCTCTCAACCTTTCTTCCCATCCTTTCTTCTCTGTCTTGCACCCCGAACTCTATTCTCAACGCCCCAGAAACCCTCTTGTATACGAAACATAATACGATGACCCCATTGCCGATATGCCCACGACACAACAGACGACGAGTACCACTTCCGCAGGTAGCAATGCCATTGCAGCGAAAAAGAGGAGGAATGCGAGGACTGTCGTCCAGAAGATGAGCGCGACTGTGGCAGCAGGATCTGGTTTGGGGACGCTGGAGCTGGATTCCTTGCTTGGAAGCATATTTTCATACAGATTTGAAGAAGAGACAGACGCAATCTGGTGCTGCTGGTGAGCGCTGAAGTTGTTGATGTTCTGGACTGTTGAAGAGTCAACACGGTCCACGCTGTGCCGTCGCCCCGGAGGCTCTGGCCTGCGAATCCGATGTTTCGAATTGATTTTCAATCATCCCAGCATCGATCCATCTCATCTCATCATTAATAAATGGCATCGGGACCTTTTCGAAATGCGATTATTACGGCATCTCTTTCCAGACCGCGACAGTGCGAGCAGGGAGTCTTCTTCCCAAGGTTCGAGAATATCCTCATCTCTTCTTTCAATGCCGCGCCTGGACATGTTATGAATTGATTGAGGTCTCGAATTTGCACGATCTGATAATCGTGAGTTCAGCTCCACACTCAGCGCTAGAACAATTCCCCTCCATATGAAACATCCTTAATGTCCGATATGGGAACAGAATCAGCCCATCTGATTGATGGAAACATCTCCACCCTCCCAAATGAGGTTTTCTTGCATGGAAAGTACTTTAACCAAGACATCCGTGGAGCCTCACTTCCACCCAAGGACCAGACTTTGGTCTGTGCCATGAGCTTGCCCTGCTGTCAGTAGGACGGAATCCAATTCCCAAACACCGGGGAGAGAACCTGGAAGGGGCCGACCTTGAAGTCAAGTCATCCCAGGTGGACGCGGCACGCAGCTTCATATATCCTCAGCACTGCTTCCGTCATTCCTTTCCTCCTTATTGCTCGCAATTGTCTTCATTGTCAATTGTTTGCTTCTACAGCGCCTGGAGACGCCTTTCTCCTGACATTCGTTCATACATTCGAGAGACCGAAACATTTATACTTTCTTGTACAATCAAATTTTCAGCAGGTGCTGAATTATCTGTTTATTCGCCATGTTTTCAAACATCGTTTCTGCACTTCTTGTGCCTACTCTTCTGTTCTCATCTCTTGCTCAAGCTGAGGCGAACGTCGACCTTAGCTCTGTTGGCCCACTTACTGCCCTCTCCTCAAAATCAACCATCTGTAACGTCCTCGATTACGGCGCTGTAGCAGACAACAGCACGGATATTGGACCTGCCATCCTTTCTGCCTTTACCAACTGCGCTAAGGCGGGTGGTGCAACCATCTATATCCCTCCCGGCTCATACTCCAGTAAGCCATGCTGAAGACTGCTCTCTTACATATGGTGCTGACCAGTTCCAGTCGCGACCGGAGTCGTCCTCAACAAAGGCTCTGCATATGCCCTCCAAATCGATGGTCTCATCACCCTCACCTCTGATGGTTCTTTCGGTGGAAACGCCATAGTCATCGAAAACGCTTCCGATGTTGAAGTCTTCTCCAGCAATGGTCTCGGTGCCATCAACGGACAAGGTTACATCACAAGATTGACATCTTCCGGCCAAAATGCCAGACTATTCCGCTTCATCAGTTGTTCCGACATCTCCATCCACGATATCATCTTCGTCGACTCCCCAACTTTCCACCTAGTCTTCAACGAAGTCTCAAACATGGAAGCATACCACATCACCGTTCGTGGTCCCAACATTGGAGGAACAGACGGAATCGACGTTACCTGCACAGATAACTGCTACATGCATGACATCGAAGTCACCAACCGCGACGAATGTATCTCCGTCAAGTCCCCATCGAACAATATCCTCATCGAAGATATCTACTGCAACCACAGCGGTGGAATGTCAATCGGATCCCTAACAGCAGACGTCACCGACACCGCAGACATCAACACCGTCTCCAACATCACTATGCGAAACGTCTATACTTTCCAATGCACACAAATGCTCATGATCAAGACTTTCCCAGGCGGAACCGGCGCAACAGGCTACGTCAAGGACTCCCTTTTCGAGAACTTTTGGGCCTACGATACTACCTACGCTCTCGATATTGACCAATACTGGGAATCTCACACCACACCAGACACTGGAGCTGTAGCTCTCTCCTCTCTCACATTCAGTAACTGGACCGGAACAATGGACAACGGTGCCAGCCGAGGCGCCATCGTAATCCGAGGTTCAGACATCGTCCCCGCGGTTGATATCTCGCTCTCCGATTTCGATATGTGGACTGTGAACGGCAACAAGGTTATCAATCAATGCAAGAACGTTTATGGAACTGGATACTGCGCTGCTACTTCGACAGCAGCTAGTCTGACAACCTTCACCACCTCTGTTACTTCGACGGTTGCCCCGACTGGTTTCGTGACACCAACTAGCCCAGCTTGGGGTGTTGCTGGATACGGAACAACGGATCCAATCCCCGTCTACACCCCAGCTGCTTTCTGGTCCCCTGCTTCAAGCGGCGTTGCTTCAGGGTCTGTGGCTGCGAGTACAACAGCTTCTGTCGCGAAGAGCACATCGGCAGCTGTATCGAGTCAGAAGACTTCTAGCGGTGTGAAGGTCGTTGCTACCGCTTCTTCATCCTCGGCTGTCGTCAAGACCTCCTCAGTATCATCTGTCAAAGCCGCTTCTGCTGTTACGAAGTCTTCATCCTCGACTAGCACTGCTGCTGGTGTTGTTGTTAGCTCGAGCTCGACTGTGAAGCTGTCGCGCACGCTGGCCTCAACCTCCCTCTCAACGGCCACCCCAACTCCGACTACTCTCGTCGCTGTCGCTTCCTCCTCCATCGCCTCTATCCCAGCTTCAACCTCGGTCGCAGTTTCGAGTTCCAAGGTGGTTAGTTCAGCAGCAAGCTCAAGCACAGGTGCGTCTATCCCCAAATACAACCAGTGCGGTGGACAAGGCTGGTCTCTCCCTTCGACCTGTGTTTCTGGCACGAGTTGCGTCGTGCAGAATGAGTGGTATTCTCAATGCCTGTAATACAATTTGGCTGACTTGCCTTCCTTTCTTCAGGCTTCGGCGGATTTGGAAGTGGCTTTGGAGCTCCATCTGGATCTGCTTTCGCATCAGGATTTGGGGGAGGCTTTGGAACGGGGAGGGTGACGAGAACGAGGCTGGCGCATACGCCGAGTGCGAGTGCGAAGCCTGTGAGCACGGCTGCTGCGTTGGGAGAGAGTACTTCTGGTGAAGACGACGACTCCTGCGATGGAGACTTTTAATGCGGTGGAGTTTTGATTCTTTCTTGTATATATTTATGGTCGAAGGACAAAAAATGAAGAGGACCAAAGAGCTTGAAGCTCTATACACATTCAAATCACACAATCTCTATCCAAATTCTCACCTTTCACCTTTCGCCTTCCACATACCTCCCAACCCCAATCTCCCCATCCATTTCCAAGCCAGGCTAGGGAAACGCCCTCGTGCGCATGACCAACATTAAAAGTCATCCGGTACAATACCACATCAAGAATCGCACAGTATAGAATGAAGAAACGAAGAATCCTAAGGGTTCCAAACAATTCAACCCCGCATCACAAGCTTGAAGTCGTGGTGGAGGATAGAGGACCGAGGAGGTACCTGGAGAATTGGGAGCAGGAGAAGCCGCTAATGCATGTCACCATGACTTGCATCAGGACATGTCAAAAATGGATGCAAGTCATGCCAAAATGCCCTTTTTGCGATATGCAACAAAACTCCAACCCAAGAGAATCATTGGCTAGAATTTATGTGTGAGAGGGGAAAATGCTCCGTCATTGGTTGGGTGTGATTCAAGGGGAGGCGAGGGTCGGCACGTGAAATATGAAAAGCTGGAGCTGAGCGGCAGTTGATGAGGGATTTTGTGATGCTACGCAGATACCAAGTAGGTGTCATCGAGGAACTTTCACATGGTTAAGTCTTCCATGAAGCTCTGGTTGCGAACTTGAGATGGAATGCCTGCGACGAAAAACATGGTCGCGTGTACCATTATCTTCTCTTTCCTCGAGGTAACCCTTACCCTTGCCTCCAATGCAGATGCCTCATGCCATGAAAAAGCTCTCCCACTAATCACTTAGTTCTTAATTGCTAAAATAAGCAGATCAACAAGAGAGCAGAGAATAGAGGAGGAACGCAATACACTAATGCTCACGCTGCTCTAGGGCCATCTTTCATCCAAGCAGATGTTTTTGCCCCGCCTACAATCTCAACTGCATCTTTCCAGCCACTCTCCATTCCCCTTCCCCAATAAATTCCTAAAGCAACAGCACTCGCAACCCCCAACCTTCAGGATCAAAAATTGATGCCATCAGCGTCTCGAGATATCCGTCTTCGTTGCGATTTTCAGCAAGTAACTGCCAAGAAGCAGCAGCCGCTGTTGCCAGCGCCGTATCGGGAAGAAATAACGATATGTGAATGGAGTTCTCATCGGAATCCTTTGGAGTACAGGTCGTATCCCCGTCTCCGTAGATTTCGAATACCGAGGAAGGTAGCTAGTGTCGGAGGAAAGGGTTGGAATTCGTGTTCGTTACGCGTTTCATTGCCACCTATCGAAAGATGATTGTAGAACGTACGTTTATCGAGTATGAAATAATCGCAATATTTGGATTAGAGCTTAGAGAAATCGTAGCGGCGGATTGGAAGAATTATACGTAATTAAATATTAAGCCGATTACTTGAAATATAAATATATTTAATTAAGCTTTAATTTATTTACAAGTCTTAAGATATTTCAAAAGGGGCCCGAATTAATAATTAGATTATAATATAATTACAAATAGAGAGGTTTTGGTATTTCTTGGCGATAGCTCTCCCCGATATTACGTAAAGGGGAAAATCCTTAATAGATTAATCAAAGAATTATATTTGATACTCTTATCGAAGTTTGGGAAAAACGATTATTTTGATTTCAATTTAGTGCCGGTCTAAAAATCCGTTGGTATTTGTTCCCCTTTTCCCTTCCTAAGTTGGCAGATCAGGTTTTCTTTTCCTTGCACAGTACTGTATCCTCGACTCAAACGTAGAGGTAGTGTAGAATCGAGTAGTCAATCGAAGCGGTTGAACACAAACAGGAGGCCATATGTGTGGTAAAAGTGGTATAAAGGCCACAGCTTTCAGGAACCTGTAAAATGTCGCTACTGAATCAATATAGGATGAGAAACTTTCCTACAAACACGCAAACAGCATTCCAAACATGCTTCTCCCCGTATCACCAAGGGAACATACAAATTTCCGCAAGCAAGAGAAACAAGTCGAAGACCGTCGCAGCCGCTAACAGGGACCACCGCAATCTCGCCGGTGGCATTATCTTCACAGCGCCTTACAGGTACCGTTGGGTCGATTGGATGTGCATGTTTCGTAAAGTTATCGAGCTCCTCAAGAGCTGTATCAGGTGAATGACGACAATTTTCGACCATTAGTGCCGTGGCCAAGTTAGCCAATGCACGGGATGGTGAAACAGTAGTAAGGGCCAATTTGCCGCTGGCTCCTTGCAAGCCTAAGCTCACTTCTAGAACGTGTTCGTTAACCTGAACTCTCCAATCGACCTTGAGCTCTGGAAACTGATTCCATGGTTTTATTACAGCTGTTGCATCCTGGGCCTGAGTTACCCCGGCTGCTACCTCCTCGAGGACCACATGGGCTTTGACCAACTTATAGGTTTCTTCCTCGTAGCGGAAGACACCACTATTCAATTGAAGTGACAAAAATCCGTGTTTGGGAGCAATTTCTGTGTCGAAGATGGTCGGCCAAATGGCTTGTCCCAAACTAGAGGACGCAACCCAATCGTGGGCTTTCAGTTCATCTCCGACGTCGTGGCCAGCTAAGGTCAAAGCCCAATCGAGCAACTGGTCAAAATCCACAACAGATATGTTGCCGGAAAATAGAATAGACGTAATGGTTGACCTAATCTCCGATTGTCTGTTCTGGTGACTGCGTACTGGGATCCGGATTCGAAGATTACCAGGATAAACAAAGAGTGACAGTGCAAGAATGTCGGCAAGTACATTTGATATGTTGTCCATGAACACATCGCACTCGCATGGATTATACGGGCCCTCGAAGCTCTCGGGCTTTTCTGTGCATTTCCAGCAGAGGCATTGATCCTTTAACGACTGGAGATGCTGTTTAACAAATGGGAGATCCGTCACACGGCGCCCTTTCTCGAGTGGTTTTAATTCTGGATCTCTGATCCCAGTCAAACGGCTGAGCATTGAAGCCATAATGTGCTTCTCGGGAAAAGGGCGAAGCCTGAGATTATCAAGGTCTTCTGGAAGACTTTGATTGCTCGACAAGTATCTGAGGCGTTCACCTTCCGCAAGCCATGATTCAATGCCGTCCCGGTAATTGTAAGGGTGATATGTCGAGAACCGGATGTATTCGGTGACTTCATAAAGCGCATAGGGGATAATATCTTCGAACGCTCGCTTGTTGTCTCCACTGTCAACTCCAATGCATTCAAGGAGCCATTTGCCGTACTCGTCGATAGATGGCATCCCTCGCCAGCTTGTGCTCACTTTGCCATTGTCCAAAAGCGTTTCAATTCCAGTAATACAACGAGTCCGGGTTAATGTGAAGGCTCGAGCAGCGCCTTGATGATCCGTAGGAAGATGCGTGATACAGACGTGAACTGGTTTCCCACCTGAGATATTCCTTCCATCATGGCTAAAAACCGTAGGAGGGAAGCCCAAACACCATTCAGTGAAAGCTGCGACCCAGGCTGTACAGCCTCTCGTCTTGATAGTGATTCTGGTTACGAAGTTTTCGGATTCTTCGCCAACACGGTAGGACTCGCGAAATACATCGACTAATCTTCTCAGACCATCGGCTTCGGGAAATGCCCCGGCGAAGCTTGGATCTTCTCGAACTCCCGCGAAGGCAGTGCCTAGCTTACGTTGCCAACCTAAAACGAGGTTCGTAAATCCTGCAGCGGTACATCGCTGTTCAAGCGCAGAAAATAAGTCGTATAGATTTCTGGAAGTTGGAAGGTGGGTATGGTCTGGCGTAAGGCTCTTGAGCATCAAATGTACTACATCGGCAGCTTTATGTGGTGTCATCGACGAGATTAAAGCTGATGCGAGACCTAGAAATCGCAGGCCTGCTTCATTCCTGCCCAGTACTGTAGCAGAGTCATCGGTTGCAAATCCCACATAACTCTTCAAGAACCTAACTGGCAGGGGTTGTGGTGTGGGAAGTACTCTCTTCTGGATTGTGTCAACGGTCCTCCGGGCCATTGCGATTGTGTTTCCAAAATCTTGGCAAGCCAGAATTGCAAGTGCCTGCACATTATCCTCTCTGGATGCGATGATATAGTCTCGGATAGAGGAACCGGCGGCCGCAACTGAACGGTCTAGATTCCACGTGATCGAAATCGGATTATTGGCCATGATGAGAGAAGGATGCACAATAAGCAAGGGTATTTAGAGCGACAACTTAATCTTTGAGATTGAGTAAATGGTAATGTATAGGTATTTATCTTTGCAATTCGTGAGCCTGATACCTGACATTGTTAAGATCAGGCTGTGAGAAATAGCAATGACGTGTCAATCACGTGACAGACGCCTGGAAACCTGAACGCCCTTCCAATCGGGATGTCAGCAAAGGTGTCTGCTATTTAAACTTGATAAGTTATAACTATAGTCAAGGAAAATGAAAACGTTCGAATAGAATTTATATACTATAAATTTGATAATTATTTTATTAGAAATATTAAATAATTTAATAATTTTCTAATATAATATAAACTTTTAAAAATTAAAAATTAATTTTAAAAAGTTGTAATAATTATTAAAATTATAATAATAATATTAAAAACTTTTTTAATATAAATTTAATATAAAATTAATAATATAATTTTTTTTATAAATTAAATAAATTTTAATATTTCGAAATAATTATAATATATAATTTATATAAAATTATAATCTTAGTATATAAAAAAAATTAAATATATTTAAAATTAATTTTTTCTTTTAATAAAAAAAAATTCTTAAAATATAAAAATAAATATTATTAAATAAAATAATTTTATATAATTATATATTTAAATTATTTATTTCTAAAAAACAATTCTTAAAATTCTTAAAATTATAAGATCATATAAATCCTAAGAACAAACGGTAATACGGACTTAGTCAGATTATCCATACCACGTGACAGGCCACGTGATAATATTGGTGCATATAAATTCTTCCTCTTCCTCCCTTTCTTTCTCCTGTATCTTAGTCTCCTAAGTAATAGAATGCAGACAAGTACAGGGCCTCACACCTCTCTCTTGCTTTGTGCTGTTACATAAAGCAGTTGGGTGGTCGGTGACAGTTCACCCTGCAGCCGGGAGAAAACGTGGTACAGGCCCTCTACTGCCGCTTCAACAATTTGACACTACGACCTTCGCAAGCCTCAACATGAGCTCCGTGCCGTCGGTCCAGCCTGACAATGCGGCCTTCCTGAATCCCGCCCTCTGCGCAAACACTGAACGAAAGGCTGATAGCAAGGAGTCGCAATGCCAAAATACAGCCGGCCTGGTCTGTGGCTCCTGCAAATTGGTTCAGGTATGTTGCTTACTTCACCCTTCCCGTAAGACGCTTCGCGCCGGCTAGGTCTCAGAGCACTGCAAAAACTACCCACGGCGTGTATAAACCTGACGTTTTTAAGTATTGCTCTAAAGAATGTCAGAAAACGAACTGGCCTCACCACAAGAAGATCTGCAAGTCCGACCTCATGAAGAGCGAATACGTCCCAGGCTGGATCAAGCAAGGCCGTCTTCCCAACTGGGTCTCCGACAACGGACTCTCATCGGATTTCGGCGTGAACCAATATCTCTGGGGAAACATGCCGGCCGTGGATATACTAAACATAGAAGAGAGCGAGAGTATCTGCGATATTCATCGCGATATGGATTTACTCTTCGCTGCATCAGGAGATATCCGAAACGTCGTTAAGTCTATCATGGAAGGTCTCTCAGATGGATACGATGGCCGATGCACGCTTGTCATCAACGATATCAATTTCATGGTCGTCGCGCGCAACGCTATCCTGCTATTCGTCGCACTAAGCCTGGAACCCGATGAAGCAGTCACGATAATGATACACGTGTGGTATTCAGCGCTACTGCCACATGTCATGACAGACACCCTTTGCCACGTGGCACTGGGACGCATTTTTGAAGTTTGCGAGAAGATTAAGGATAAGCCATCGACTTCCCTCCAAGCAAAGACCTTTTCTTTCGGAAAGAGATCCCTGCGATTAGTGCTAAAGAAGCACCAATGGGACGAGCTGAAGGATTATTTCAATGTTCCGCGGGGTTTGACGCAGGAGAATGCGCAGGCAATTCGGCGTCGCGTCATGTTAGCTCCGGAGAGGGTCGATTATTTGCATCGTGCGTTGTGCAATCAGCCTTCTCCGATCCGAGTAGCAACAGTAACGTTTCGCGAAGACGGTATTATTTTGCCACATGGCGCATCGAGAGATAAGTTCGACACACCCAATCCGTGAGCAGCTCCCCATCATCCTTCCACGTTCGTGGCCCGGCTGACTTTATAAGCACATTCTTTCACGAGGATCGAGTCTGGCCTATGAGAGATGACGCGGATCCACTGGCAGGCTGGGACTACCACGAGTACATCAAGTTCGCACCAAAAGCTACCAATGATGTCATGGGAAGTTTCTTCTTCTTCCTAAGAGATGCACTTTTGCGTTTCTGTAAGCGTATCAAGGATATCAATATCCATTTCCGGCTCTTCAACGTTGATGCTCGAGAGCTTCCGGATCATCTTAGCACGGAGGAATCTCAGTTCGACCGCATCGAGGTAGGTATAAGTTTTCTCCTGACCCCACTAGCAAGCACATGATGACAGTTGATACGAATATAGGTCTCAAACATCTGCGATCGCGGATACGTCGGACCCGAAAAAATCCTTTCCACATTTAGCACGCTCCTCAAATCAAAGACCATCAACCCAAAAGCAATACTGCTAATGCTCTTTCTAAACGCCGTCAGCGAGGTATATCACTACAATGACCCGAACGGCAAGCAGCGCTTTAATGAGTCTCGAGTACTAATGCAGAAATTCATACCCGTAACGCCGATGACACTCATGGCCATGATGGCCGGTGGCGCGAGTACAATGAGCAGCCCGGAGATGATCCGAATCTCTTCATGCTATACGATGTTCGGCGATTTCGAAAAGGCGTTTGGCACTTTCTTGAAGGACGTCAAGATGCACAAGTTGACGAAGAAGTATGGGATGAAGATTAAGGAGAAGCATTCTATTATCGAGCCTTGGCCGTTGGTGGTCACGGAAAAGACTACGAAGGAAGAGTTTGAGATAAGATGTGCTACTACACATACGGGGTGCGAACGGTATATGGAGTTTGAGAGGGTATAAGGAATATGCATAGCTTGAACAGATATGTGGACGATGGTGCGTAAGGAGAGGAAGATATAAGCATTGGGCGATTTTTTCACTCTAATGGCCGAATGACATGCTAGAAACAAACAAGAAACGCGGGAAAAGAATGAGCAGAAAACATTGTAAACTGAATGAAAAGTGGGGATTGACTGATAAAGCTGGACTTGTGATCGTGCAATTGTCAACACGAACTGTCAAAGTATTGTGACTCGAGTCGAAAACAAGATTCGAATCTGTCACCAGCGGATGATATTTGACCGGCAGTGTACTCAGAACTGGAAGGCATTGAGTTGATGTCTGATGGTTAGGCTCCGACTGCCATTCCTCCCATTGAATACTCAAAGCCGCCTACCAGGGGTTACGATCAGAAAGAGCTTGACGAACCCACTTCGTTTCGCATTTCGTGGGCCGATTCCTTAATTGAAAGGAATATTCGGGCCTGTAGAGCCGTCGTACGAACCACCTCGAATTCCAAGAATTGAACTTCCAAGATCCCAGGCAAACCAGGAGCTGGCGAGCGTCGAGACATTTGTTTTCCCGTTGAAATAACAGGAACTCGTAGTGATATTTCGAGTGGGATAGAGGCTGGTGATGAAGGTATCACTGGCTGCTTTTCGTATCAACGTCTTAACAAAAAATCAAGGGAACGGACACCAAGTACACGACCGAGATTTGGGGGCAACGCCTGCCACGATAGAAGTTGTAATCAAACCAGCAAACATGAAAGACAAGGAGATGTGCCAGGCCTTCGCTTGATCTTTCCAAGATCCCAAACCTAACAAAAAACTAAAACTGACGCCGAGAATTTCCACCATTGGTAGCTTCTGTCCCGGTCTTATTGTACACTTGTACACCAAAGTCTGCGTATTTGACCCGTCGTGAATATGGAGATCGCAGTTGCTATGACAGTGATTCCAGCGACGTAGATTTCGCCGACCCATACAGGCAATATGCCCAAGCCGATGCGTCCATCCCCAATGAAGGCTCTGTAAAATCCGAACTCGATTTCTGAGAAAGGAATTGCCATAAGGGAGCCTGTGGTCGCAAGCAGAAGAATAATGGCAAATACAGGCGCAAACATCGATGGTTTGAATGTATTGAGAGGCACGGATGTGATGGATTGACTGGCCATATTTGAGTCTACCAATGCGACAACCCGCCTCCCCAGCATGCGGAGAAAACAGATAGTAAATATGGGGATTGTGCAATTAAATACAAATAACTAGATCTCAGCCACAGGGTAGTTTGCCGCTGTGGACTACAGTAGAGCAGAGAAGAATTGTCTCATTCAATCTTCAGTGTTCACCACAAGTCTGAAACCCAGCTTCTCCTCTGTCAGCTTGACCAAACGAGTGTGAAATGAGCTAAGTCAACCAATTGAGCCATGGTGGCTTGATAATCAAAGGCTCACTTGATGTTGGAAGATAGACAATTGACATTGAGCGCCATGTTTGAGCCCACGAAAAGAATTCAGTTTCCGCGAATTCACGGTGACTGCTTCCCACTCGGGAGCTTCAAAGCATGAAAATTCGCAAGCGGACACAGTAGATAAATAGCTGTCTGAGATCGATCACTAAGCAAATATCAAGAGCTCATGACGCGTTTGCTGTTGACGGGGAGGGTGGTGAGTGCGCAAGAGAGAGAATCTGAGAGATAATTGCTGAGAAGAGGGAGTTTGAGGCGACGGAAGAACGAAGCGCTAAGGTTAGCGCTAATGTTTTTAGGGCCAGCATGACATACAAAGGCCCTTTTTTCGATGTGCAACAAAATACTCGTCCAAACACCTCATTCGTGGGATTCTCTCCGAGATTGCTGTGGTGTTGTCATTGGCTCGCCTCTCGAGAACTGGAAAGGAGGAGGAGCACGTGTGTTTCTACTTGGAAATAATAGGAATACCCTTGGGAATTCCGACGAATGACGAGTTGACCGAATCAGTAAGTAAAGGCGAGGTTGATGGACCATTACTTCCTTTATTACGATCTGCGATACGATATCGAATGGAGAAAGAGCACGGGTAGTCACGTGCTTGTCACCTCAGCTGGAGGCGGTTTATGGTTTTTGGTCCTTTTTCCCATCTTCTCTTTCTTTTTGCTTAGAAACCAACCAACGTTACAATCTCAAACACTTCTTTCTTCTCTCCATTCTCTCTCGACGCCTCTCACTCACTACTACTTTGTTATCACTAGAAGAGTATGAGTGATAGCAGAATGTTTGTTGTGTTGTTGCGTCCTAATTTGGATACAACAAATGCGGGTGGCAATCA
>FJOG01000007.1:1834588-1915010 GCA_900073065.1 Phialocephala subalpina
TTCTGAGCAGGTGATTGGGCAGACCACTCGGATTTTCGACTGTATTTGGACTCGCCTAAGAATTAAAAGGCCCTGTACTTCGTATGGACCGTCAGATACAGATTTGCAATAAAAAGTTCCTAGCGGGGGACTTTGGGCCGTGGAAGGTACCATCGTCTGCCCTCTTATTCGCTCCCTCTTTCCCTCCTTTCCTCTTTCCAACCTCCCCCACCCTCTCTCGTCGTCCTCATCCCACTTCAATTCTCCGACTTCAGTATCCTTCCCCATCCTATCTTCTTCAGACTCTTCTAGACCGAGAGGTAATGTGATTGGGATTAGAGGCGCAAAAGTAAGAGACGGGAAGTCACGAAAGGTACATGCAAGGCAGATCACTCCCGTTCAAAGATTAAACGGAAAGTCAACGGGAGAAGAGAGCCGACAGAGCCCCACTCACTACCGAGCCGAATTGGGGATTGCTAAAAGGGATCGGCAGGACCAGGAACGCCACATTTGTCGGGATTGTGGTGCGGTCCGAGTGCGAGTCCGGGGGGAAGGTCGTGTTCGGGTTGGACTTTGATTTGCAGGGGATAAGGTGGTGCGTTTGAGGGTGACGAACGAAGGGGGCAAGAGTGGAGGCAGATCAGGATGGAGATGAGAGAAGATGCGCGCGGAGGTTTCCGTGAGGCGAAGGTATGAAGATTGCCATAAGGCTGGAGCTGAGATAAGATGAAATGTCTCAGTCATATTTTGAAAGCAGGAAATTTCCCTCATGCCACAGACGTCAAGTGTGCAGTAGAACAAGAGAAATTTTCGGAATTGTCCGATATCTCGACGATGTGTACGCCAGATCTTGGACTTGCAGTAAAGCCCGTGAGTTTGACGTCCTCCAGACCTTCAGTCTATTGGAAAGTCTCTCCGTAAAGTACATCTTGTTGAGCGCCGATCACAATTCGCAAAATCTCCTAAACCAATTCCCAACTCTGTGACGCGCAAATCAAACTCAAAAACTCAAAAATCAGCCTTTCCCAGCCGGCGCACAGCATCTCCCAACTCAACAAGCGTCTGCGCATCCCTAGGGATAGTATGTCCCTTCCCGTGATCGAACAGAATCGCCTCATCCTGATCACAAACATTAAACAACGCCATAGCACCCTGCAAATACGGATCATCAGCACCAACACAATGCAGCGTCGGAACGTCAATAACCTCCTCACTATTATCACTCAACAACATCTCATTGTGACCAGGTCTCAATGGAGGCCAGCCTGCAAAGAACACTGCTTGTTTGATCTGTCGCGGTCGTCCTTCTTTTTCGAATCGGCGCTGCTCGTCCATGATTAGAGAGCCCGAGATGACGGTTCCTTCAGAATATGCGCAGATTGCGTCGAAGGGACCGTGTTCTTCCATTGTGAGGTAGAGTGCATTGAGAGCGTTTTGAACGGATTGTTGGACTTTTGACGATTCATCGTTGGGTAGTAGTTCGCGGAGGACATCTTCTGGGGTTTCGCCTTCAGGGAAGTCGCGGACTCGTTCGAGGACGTCGTTTTGTTCGATGCCGTCGTATTCGATGAAGCCTGTTCAAGAGTCAGTCTAGATTTTTGGATATTTCGGGACTAGACATGTATGTCTCAGGAGTGCATTGTTCCAGGAAGAAATCTCCGAGACATTAATACTCACGGTAATGGGGAGCTGGACCGAAGTAATCCAGGAATCCGGGTGGTGGGATGCATTTGTTCTCTCCTTGCGTGAAATAGAATTCTGCAGAGCCATCTTTGCTCATCTCTTTGACGAAGGGAGCTGTGGTGCTTTAGCAAGTGATAAGAAAGTATTGAGAGGCTGGCATACCTAGCTGGACCTCAAAATTCTGCGAAGCATGTCAGTGATGTTCAGAGTCTGAGGATACATGACTTACCTTCGCACTCCCATACGCGCCTGGAAGACATAAAAACCTCATCTTGGTGTCGAGATGGCAGTGTTGATCAGGGTGTCTCAAACGGCGCTGTCACAAGCTGGAGGAAGAGATGAACTTCACCAATTCATACCAGTCCCAAACCAGTAGTCGGTCGTGGGCTGGATACGAATAAGAAGATAAATGAGGCTTCTCGGCCAACCGTTCTCGTCGACGATCAACTCCCGTAGATATCGATGAACAAGGTGGTGTCCAAGGGAAGATACCGCATGCACGAGGACCTCAACAATAATTGCTTGACCTAGCTTCAAGCTCGCCCATCGCTCAGATGGGGGAAGTTGGACTCCGAACTAGGCTGAAGATCCTCAGATCGTCATCGATAGGGCCTCTTCTTGGCAAGATATGAGCTCCGAATTAGTTTACGCCAGAACTTATTATATTATAGTGAGGGGTGGTATACCGGGGGTAGCGCCGGCAGATTAGGGGAAGCTCGAAAATTGTCAAATGCTCAATGGTCTTGTCGTCGTCCCGCACCCTTCCTCGGCATCGCTTTCACAAGAATCAAAATGCGATTTCATGCGCAATAGCAATTGAGGGGTCTGGAAGGTCGCTTGGGGCGGCTGTTCCTGAATCTCGGTTGTTAGTTCTTAAGAGAGGCATTATATAGCAGTTTACCAGTAATCGTCCCTAGGAGGACAATCTGGAGTACCAGGGTGCAGCTGATGAGCTCTTCCATGATCTGTCAGGTACCACGGACGTCGACACAGCTCGAGGGGGACCATGTTCCACCTTAATTCCATAGATCTTGGTTCCATGCGTGCGACGGTTGCGAGAGAGTAGTTGCGGATCCACGTGTTGGAGTCTAGAGAGAGGAAGCGGATGAGTGGTGCGGGCGTGCGACCGAAGAAACTGGACAAAGGGGCAGGCGAGGCGAGGGCGCTTGACCGCATTGAGCCCAACGCCACTGCCGAGGGAGCTAAAAATGCAGGCCTCTGAACCTTCACAACGGCCACTGGTACACAAATGAATACATGCCACCTCTCGACTTGGAATCCGAATTCGACATCTCGAGAAACACTGACTAAGGTTCCGATACTAAATGCCTCGGGCTCTTGCCCCTCAGCCACATGCTCAGTCGGCAATTGTATTTCACAAGCCACAATCTGTTTCAATGGCATAGCCAAACGTACGGTGCTTCCATCCGGACAGCAACATCCCCAATCTATCTCAACCCGCTCGAGTGCTAGCAGTCTGGTACATCTAGTGGCCCCCTGTTCCTGCTGCCGTGCAGCATGAAGCAGCTCTGATCGTTTCTTCTTTGTCTTTAGCGACCAGTCCCACCTTCCGTCCCGAGTCTTCACGCCAACTTGCCCAAACAGTTACCATCAAACTCCAAGGCCTGTCTACTTGTGCTTTCGAGGAAAAGATGTACATGCTGCTCTCGAGTCCTTGCAGTCGCACGAGACCCGGTCCCTAAGTAAGGACATGATCGTCCACTTTGTACAGGGGTTCCTTATCGTGGAGACGGATCCAGGGTGGCTACATCATCTTTGTGCTCAGTCGGGAATTTTCCTGCAGGATCATGGAGCTCATACAAGTAACACACGTTACCCCAATCCAATATTTCACGGACCTCAATTGCACATCACCAACTTCATGGGTTCATCCAGTCGGTGTGATTGACTTGCATATGAAGATAACGGTTCTGGAGCATGTTACTTCGTGCAATCAGGAGCAACACCAGCCCACAAGGTACCCGCGTTCTACAGCTTTGATCTGTATTGTTCTCTTACGCGTCGTCTCGACCTCCATCGCCAGTGGGTAAGTCTTCCGCTTGCAGAAGGTGTAGAACCAGGTAGTTGACTCGCCATCCATTGCAGGAGGTAACGAGAAGTCTAGAACTTCAGGCACTGTTCGTCATAAAGGTTGCACCTCACGTCGAACCGTCATATTAGCCTGTAGCTCAGTCTCTGGCAAGTTCAGAAGTCCAGTAAGTTTGGTATCTTGTATCCGTGTAATCTACATCCTAACATTGTGCAGGATAATCACTGTGTAGCAGAGCACAGGAATCATGGCACCATCTGCTATGCCTATCAGTGGTGAGAGTCACGACCACGATCGCCCCTTTCTCCGTGTGGGAGCACAGCGCAACGGAGACAGTAATGGGATGCCAACGACCAATAGCACCTCCAATGGCACTGCCAACGGTACATCTCCCAAGGGTACGGAAGCTGTTCCCATTGCTATTGTAGGAATGGGCTGCCGGTTACCTGGAGACGTTAAAGGCGCAGAAGAGTTCTGGGAGTTCTTAGCTCGCGCAAGAAGTGGATGGTCACCAATACCAGAATCCAGATTCAAGCACTCTGCATTCCATCATCCAAATCCAGACAAGGAAGGTTGCTACAATCCTCAAGGCGGTCACTTCATCGATGAAGATGTCGGCCTATTTGATGCGCCATTTTTCAACATCACAGAGAAGGAAGCCATCTCTATGGACCCTCAACAAAGACTACTACTCGAGTGTACATACGAGGCATTGGAGAATGCCGGCATACCGAAGGAGACTGTGGTAAAAGAGAAGGTGGGAGTCTATGTCGGAGGTTCTTTCGCAGACTACGAACTCCGAAATTGTCGAGATCTTGGTAAGTGATTTACCCAGATAACCCCACATCTCTTGCATAGCCGCTATCCTTACACAACGTGGTGCTAACTTCTGATAGACACAACTCCCATGCACCAGGCCACCGGGTGCGCGCAGTCACTTCTAGCGAATAGGCTGTCTTACTTTTTCGATTTTTCCGGGCCAAGTTTTACCGTCGAGTAACCACTCAACCTTGATCTTATCAGATAACGATTCTAACGTTCATTCAGTACGGCATGTTCAAGTGGTCTTACAGCCCTGCATCTGGCATGCCAGAGCTTGCGAATAGGCGAATCAACTTCTGCGATTGTGGCGTCATGCCATCTTAATATTCTGCCTGACTACTTTGTTACAAGTGAGTGTCTGGCACCTGTCACGTGAGACCTTACTAACGTTTCCCTCCTTCCAGTGTCGATGTCCAGCTTATTCTCCGACTCGGGAAGATCACAAGCATTTGATCACCGCGGAACCGGTTTTGGTCGTGGAGAAGGTGTTGGCTGCGTTGTCTTGAAACCTCTAGACGAGGCCATCAAGGCACGCGACTCTATCCGCGCTGTCATTGCTGGAACTGGAATTGGCCAAGATGGCAGAACCAAAGGCATTACGATGCCAAGCGGTGATGCTCAAGTCGCTCTCATGAAGTCCGTCTATGAAAAGGCTCATCTTGACCCTGCGCTAGCGGGATACATTGAAGCACATGGCACAGGCACCAAAGTCGGAGATCCCATCGAGGCGAAAGCTTTGCATGAGTTCTTCGGTAAAGGACGGACATCGAAGCAGCCACTTTTTGTTGGTTCGGTCAAGTCCAACATTGGTCATCTTGAGGGCGCGAGTGGACTTGTCTCTATCATCAAGTCTGCTATGATGTTACAGAAAGGGTTCATCTTGCCGAATTATAACTTCGAGAAGGGCAATCCAAAGATCCCATTTGATGAATGGCGCTTGAAGGTCGGTCATTCTCTCTCTTGACGAGTTATCACTGCTGACAAATCCAGGTCCCAACATCACAAAGACCATGGCCTCGAGGCAAGAAATACATCTCCATCAACAACTTCGGCTTTGGAGGTGGCAATGCCCATGCCGTCCTCGAGAAGGCCCCCCCTATACCAAAATTAATCATCGAAGGCACAAATAACACCCTAGCCACCGGCACAAAGTCTGTCCACAAGCGACTTTACGTGCTATCCGCCAACGACAAACCTGCCCTCCAAACACAAATGAACGACCTGACAGTCTACCTCGAGCAACGACCTGAAGTCTTCCAGAACTCACTCCTTCCAAATTTGGCATACACTTTGGGACAAAGGCGGTCGGTCCTTTCATACAAGGTGGCTATCCCGGCAAGAAACTCATCTGAGCTCATCCCTGCTCTTTCGAGTTCAGATACTATTCTGTCAAGGGCTACGAAAGAGCCGAGAATCGGATTCGTGTTCACAGGCCAGGGTGCTCAATGGCATGCGATGGGGCGGGAGCTCTTAGATGCTTATCCAGTGTTCGCTTCGACGATGGAGAAGATCGATCGATATCTTGCTGAAATCGGTGCTGAGTTCTCCATGATCGATGAACTCTCTCAAGATGCTGCAGCATCACGGGTCTCAGAGGCTCATATCAGCCAACCGGCATGCACTGCGGTGCAGCTAGCATTGACTGACTTGCTGAAGTCATGGGGCATTCGACCTTCCGCTGTTGCAGGTCATTCGAGCGGAGAAATCGGCGCTGCCTACGCCGCCGGAGCTCTTTCACTCGAGTCTTGCGTCGCGATCGCATACTTCAGAGGTCAATCGATCATTAGCCTGAAGCAAGGATTCCCCGAAATCAAAGGTGCAATGATGGCCGTCGGTGGCAGTGCCGAGGATGTCCGACCGATGATGAAGCTTCTGAAGGGAGGCAAAGCTGTTGTCGCTTGCATCAACTCTCCTTCAAGCATCACCGCCTCAGGAGATGAAGATGCAATCAACGAGTTACAACAGATCATCGAAGAGAAGCAGATGTTCAATCGCAAACTTCGGGTCGACACCGCATATCACTCTCACCACATGAACCTGGTAGCTGAGGAGTATCGCAACAACATCAAGCACGTCACCTCACACCCAACCTCAACCACAAAATTCCACTCCTCATTGCGCGGACACCATATCGAGACCAATGAACTAGGACCAAACTACTGGGTCGAGAACTTGACATGCCCAGTCCGCTTCTCGGAAGCTGTTCAAAGCATGTGCCAACCGCTCCCCGGAAGCAATGACCCCAGCGTCGATGTTCTCGTCGAAATCGGGCCTCATGCCGCCCTCGAAGGTCCCGTCAAGCAAATCCTCAAGTCTATGGGTGGCAATGCGACCAAGCTTCCCTACGCCTCTGCTCTGTTGCGAAACAAAGATGCAGTTGATACCACTGTACAACTTGCAGCTACTTTCTTCAATAAAGGTGCGATGTTGAACTTTGAAGCGATCAACTTCCCGTTCCCGGGTGTTAAAGCTCCTGAGTTGTTGATTAATCTGCCGAAGTATCCTTGGAATCATTCTAAAAAGTATTGGCATTCTTCGAGGATTGCGGAGAAGCATACTGATCGACCGTTTGCGAGGAACGACCTTATTGGCACCCTTGCTTCTTACAGCAATGATCTAGAACCCACATGGCGCAACATCTTAAAAGCCGACGACATGCCATGGGTTCGTCATCACAAGATGCAGGGAATGAGTGTGTACCCGATGGCTGGATACATCGCAATGGCCCTAGAAGCTGCAGCCCAACGAGCTGTTCTCCGGAACGTTGCATTCGACAAGTTTGAGTTGCGAGAAGTCACCGTCAGTCGCCCACTCGTTATCAACGAAGGCAACAACATCGAGACGAACATCACTCTTCGATCCTATGCTGAGGGGACCCGAACATCGTCTGACTCCTGGGATGAATTCCGGATCTTTTCTTGGTCGAAAGACCGTAGCTGGATCGAACATTGTCGAGGACTTATTTCCGTCGTAAAGTCTGTTGATGGCAACATCGTTGACGGTGCTCAGCAAATCCTCGATGCCAAAGCAGAGCTGGTCTCTAAAATGGCTTCATTCTCCCAAGCATGCACTTCAGCTGTCGACACACCATTGATGTACAGGACTCTCACAGAA
The DNA here is from genome assembly GCA_900073065.1 of Phialocephala subalpina. Lineage (NCBI taxonomy): Eukaryota > Fungi > Ascomycota > Leotiomycetes > Helotiales > Mollisiaceae > Phialocephala > Phialocephala subalpina. The sequence continues at coordinate 1,842,237 of FJOG01000007.1, forward strand.
GCTGGCGCAGGCTATGGTCCAACCTTCCAAGGACTGGAGAACTGTCGCGCGAGCGATAATCACGCAGTTGCAGATCTAATCATCCCCGACACCGCCTCTCTCATGCCAAAGAACTTCGAACCGGAGTTTATCATCCACCCAGCATTCCTCGATCAGTTCATCCAGATCGTCTGGCCTATCTTTGGTGCTGGCTGGAAGGGACTCGATGTTCTGTACATGCCGTCGTTCATTCAGAGCATGAGTCTCTCAACTGGTATTACAACCAAGGCTGGTGAGAGAATGAGAGTGTTTGGTACCGGAAATCCGACTCCTACTCATCCAGCTGCGACCAAGCTGAGCTTGTTTGCCACAGCTTCTGAGTCTGGAGATGAGTCGTTGATCTCCGTAGAAGATCTTGTTATGACACCCGTATTCTCTGGAAGTGATGCTTCTGGCTCGCTGGCGAACAGAGAACTCTGCTATAAGCTTCAATGGGAGCCAGTTAATGCTGCTCGAGGGCTGAAGGGTGCTGAGCACCATGGTATCCTTGGGAATGAGACGAACGGCGTCAACGATATTGTTGACAGTGGGTACAGCTCGAACGGCACGAGCACTAATGGAACCACGACTCCGAGGTTTGACACCGAAGTTGTCATCATTGGCGACGCAACAACCCAGGAGTCTCTGATATCAAGCGTCAAGGACCTCATTGGCATCTTCACTCACTCAGTCCCAACTGTTGGTGCAATGGGGCCTCTTGAGACGGAAGGCAAGATCTGCGTTGTGCTGTCTGAACTCGAGCGACCTGTCGTCTCCAACCTCAGCTCAGAAGATTTCCAGGCGTTGCAGACGATGCTGAATGGAGCTGCTGGCATTCTCTGGGCTGTCCGAGGAGCTTATTCTGAGTCTTCCAACCCTGACGCAGAGATGGTGATCGGTATGGCGCGCAGTGTACGATCCGAGACTCTTCTCAAGTTCGCCACTCTCGACCTTGGAACCACTTCTCAGCTGTCAAACACTGGCACTGCTGAAAAGATCCTCGACGTCTTCAAGTCATCATTCTCGCCCGATGCACCATCTACTGGTGGATATATGGAGTTCCAAGAGCGCAATGGCAAGCTTCTTGTCCCACGTGTTGTCGAAGATCCGGACATGAACAAATTCGTTCACCAAGAAACCCAGCCAGTCGCTGCTCCCGACCTTCAACCCTTCCATCAAGAAGGTCGACCTCTCAAGATTGCCATCGAAACACCAGGAGCACTCGACACTCTCTATTTCACCGATGATCTCGCAGTCGGCACCCCACTTCCTGACTACGAAGTCGAGATCGAAGTCAAAGCCACCAGTATGAACTTCAAAGATATCATGATCTCCATGGGCCAACTATCAAGCAAATACCTTGGTGTAGAATGCGCTGGTATCATCTCTGGTGTCGGCAGTAAGGTGACTGATCTCAAAGTCGGCGATCGAGTATGCGCCATGTCAGAAGGAGCTTACGCCACCTACACAAGATGTCTCGGCACCTCTGCGCAAAAGATCTCAGACTCAATGTCCTTTGAAAATGCATCCACAATCCCAGTCATCTACTGCACAGCCTACTACTCACTCTTCGACCTCGGCCGTCTCACCAAAGGCGAAACAGTACTCATCCACGCGGCAGCAGGAGGGGTCGGTCAAGCTGCTATCATTCTGTCACAGATGATCGGAGCAGAGATCTTCGCTACAGTCGGAAGTGTAGCAAAGAAAGAGTTCTTGATGAACAAGTACCAGATTCCAGAAGATCACATATTCTATTCCCGAAATACCTCCTTCGCCAAAGCCATCAAGCGTGCTACCAACGGTCAAGGAGTCGATGTCGTTCTTAACTCTTTGGCAGGTGACGCATTGAGAGAAACATGGGACAGCCTCGCGCATTTCGGACGCTTCATCGAGATCGGAAAACGGGACATCACTGGCAACACCCGTCTCGAGATGGCTCGATTCGAACACAACGCCATGTTTGCATCCGTCGACTTGACCGTTGTTGCTGCCGAGAGACCAAAGATAATGAAGCGTCTACTCTCTGATGTCTTTGAGCTCATGGGCAAGAATCTCGTTCGACCTATCTCGCCGATCACGACATTCTCTATCTCGGATGTTGAGACGGCATTTAGGACGTTGCAGGGTGGCAAGATTATGGGAAAGATTGTTATTGTGCCTCATGCTGAGGATCAGGTTAAGGCTGTTCCGAGAAAAACACCGAATAATCTTCTCCAACCTGATGCTACGTACGTGATCATCGGCGGAACGGGGGGTCTTGGACGCAGCATGAGCAGGTGGATGATCTCGAAGGGAGCTCGGAATATCGTCCTCTTGTCCCGCTCTGGAAAGGCAACTGGCAAGGTCGCTGAACTGATTGAGGATGCGAAAGCGGTCGATGCGAATATCGTCGTCAGGTCTTGCGATGTCGCCGACAAATCTCAAGTCGAGAAGCTCGTCATGGAAGATCTCTCCTCGCTGCCACCAATCAAGGGCGTCATCCACGCCGCTATGGTTCTACACGTATGTCCCTCCCCTCTTTCTTTCCCCTTTCACGGACTAACAAAAAACAACAGGATGTCCTTTTCGAGAAGATGACCCACGACCAATGGACCTCAGTCGTCCAACCTAAGGTCGCCGGTGCTTGGAACTTCCACAACACACTCCTCGCCTCTTCCCAATCACTTGACTTCTTCGTCCTCCTCTCCTCCGCCGCCGGCGCAGTCGGAAACCGCGGCCAAGCCGCCTATGCCGCCGCCAATTGCTTCCTGAATGCATTTGCTCAATACCGTCTCAATCTCGGTCTCCCTGCTTCATCCATCGATTTGACCGCCGTCTCCGATGCAGGCTACCTCGTGGAATCTGGAGGCGAACGCCAAAAAGAAGTCATGGAAACCCTCGGCAGCGAATCCATCTCAGAAAAAGAAGTCCTAGCCCTAATCGGCGCAGCGATCACAGGCAAGATGGGAACAACTTGCAACGGCCACTGCATCACAGGTCTCAAAATCGCTCCTGAGAAATTGGATGAGATATTCTGGACCGGGGATGCGAAATTCAAGCACCTCCGTCTCGCTGCCGAAGCAGAAGCTTCATCCCTCTCAAGCACCAACGCATCTGCAAATGTGAGCTTGAGTCAGGCGCTCAAGGCTGCGAGTTCGAAAGCTCAAGCGATAGACTTGATTACGGAGGGATTGTTGACGAAGATCAGTGCGGTGTTGATGGTTCCGAGGGAGGAGATGGATCCCTCAAAACCTATCGTCGTGTACGGATTAGATTCATTGGTCGCTATTGAGATCCGGAATTGGATCACTAGAGAGTTGGAAGCTTCACTGCAGGTGTTAGAGTTGTTGACGTCTGGCAGTTTCATGGCGCTAGCGGAGACGATTTTGGGGAAGAGCAAGCTTGGCGTCAAGTTTGTTGAGGTGAAGGACGGGGAGGAGAAATGAGGTCAATGAATGATGGTGGAAAGTGAAGGGGACCTGGAGTTGGGAGGATGTCTTTCGTTTGTTATATACCGTAATTGCTAGTTAGTTTATTGTTTGATGTTTCTATTTCTCCATAATCTATATATCTAAATTCCATACATCTAGTTCCTGTCAACACCGCCTTCTTTTTCATTGTTTTCATTGTTTTCATCCGTGTATCCTGTTAAATTATCATATATATCTTTATACCTCACTCATTGACCATATCTTTGGCTTGAGTGTGATTTGCCGGTCCCGGGCATCTCGCCAATCTCGGATAAATCGTCCACTCTATCACTCCACTTTCCACCCAATCATTCAAAGGGAATGAGACTCTGTTGCACGTCGCAAAAAGGGCATTCACGCTAGCGGTAGGGCAAAGCTGGGCGTCAGACATATCTCGGGAAGAGGCATCCGTAGTAGGGCGGCACCGGTATTCAATTTTGGGAGATCGAGGAGAATTCAGGGTCGATGCTTGTGAGGATGAACTAGTCTTGGTGTCTGATACCGTGATATATGATTTTCTCTTCTGGATGTTCTGTAATTCTTATTCTTCGTATGATATCTGAGAGTCACAGGTTTGCTTTGGGAAGGTGGTTGCTTTCTCGTCAGTCTCGCTGCCAAAGCGTTCCCCTCCGCCAGCCATCCAACCATCTCACCTTTCCTGCATAGCCATGTTTATGTTGCAAGTCGCAGAAAGGGCGATGGCACTACAAAAAGGCCGAGTTTGGCCGTCTGACTGGCTGCCTGATGGTGCTCCTTTCCGGGAACGCGGGGCCATGATTCGTCAGTTGAGATTTAGCGAGGAGATCCAGAAGCACAGGTACCCAAAGAGACGAGGCATCAAACGCCCTCATCTCTTTGTTGCACATCTCAAAAAGGGCGTTGACGCTAGTTATAGGATGAAGTAGGGCGTGATCGGGCCCTCATTTGGGGATGTTCTGAGTTAGCAGTCGTCCAATTCGCTCATCGAGGGGTAATGCCGGACGAAAATGGCTCAAAGTAGCGAGACATCGAGGGACCCCCATTCTTTGTTGCACATCGCAGAAAAGGGCATTCGTGCCAGAAAGATGGTACAACTGGGCGTCAAATGGCTTGAATAGCAGCAGAATTGGGAGTAGGAGGCCCATGATTCGCCTTTTGAGATCTAGCGAAGAGCCTGTCAATCGAAAGCGTCCCAAAGTAGCGAGGCACCAACGTATCAGGATCTTTGTTGCACATCGCAGAAAAGGGCATTCTCATGAGAAAGAGGGCGATTATAGGCAGTCTAAACGCTCTCGTACCAGCCGTCCACCAAGCATGGAAGTCTCGGAAGGATGAGGCTGTGTGATTCGCTTCTCGGAAAGTATACATCGCCGTATGAAGCGAGAAGGTCAAAAGCAAGCAGACCGTCGAACCTAGAATAGACTTTGTTGCAAGTCGCAGGGAAAGGGCATTTACTCTAGAAAGAGGGCAGACTTGGACATATTTGCACGTTCGCGAGTTTGAAACTGATGATTCGCTCCTCGGAAGGTAACGAGAAGCGAGTGGAGTGAAAAGAGTATAAGTGGAGAGACCGTCAGACACAATCAGGGAACAAGAAAGAGTCTGTTGCAAGTCGCAAAAAGGGCATTCTTCGAGGGCGACCAGTTGTATGCTGCCAAGTCAGGGCGAAGAGCGGTCTGGGGGCCCAATGTGGGACGAGATTGGGCGACAAAGGAAGGTTGCATGAGGTGCATTCGAGGCGTATTCGAGACCAACAGCCAACATCACAAGCAAACACTCTTCGTGACGAATGCAATTTGGAGGATTGATGATGCCTGATTCCAAGTGACATTGATGAATTTCATAGCAGCCTGGAAGAGGGTCCTGATAGGGGAGGGCAGAGTTGGTCTGTGCCTCTCAGCTGCCCCGCGCCAAGCCTGGTTTCACACAAATATTTTGTCGAGTCTACTACGATCTCAAGACGAAGAGAGGAGTGCTCATGAGAATGCCACCAATACTACGTTCATTATAGATGTCACTGTTGTGTTCATTAAATAAGAGATTTCATTGTGTCGTGACAATATTTGTTTCCTCCGACAGAGGTCACTCGATCGAGACCACCCTTTACTTGAAACGATTTCTTTATTCTGATCCGAATTGCAAAGCGAAAAGCTGAATTCTCCAATTATATGACATGACTGTATGAAGTCCCTCAGCAGTTCATTCCGAAAGTTTTTGGTAGACTGTGGACTGAGAAGTGATACTTCGGGGAGGAGTCACCCTTTTAGCAGGAGGCACAGCATTCGATGATACGCAAATATTCAAGGAATCTTACATGGTTATGGTTAGAGTCACAGCAGTTTAGTATTTATCATGGCTGCTTAGCTAGACATATATACATATTTGCGATTGAAAGTAATTTTTTGGTGGAATATTAAATTCTCTATTATGCTTTTGCAATTCAAATAAACTCAGTGCCATCTATAATGCTAATTATGGTAGAATGATCTCAGCACTCTCTACTATGCTTTCGGGCGAGAAAACGAGGAACGATAGTTATTTGTATTACAAAAAGCTGTCCAATCGGGCCTGCTCCTACCACCCTATCTCCTTGTGACCCTGCTCCAAGAATTCCCAATCATGTCCCACTTCTTGGATCAATCCCTTTATCTCGTTCTGAGAGATGTATGATCCAGTACTTCCCCAGTATCTCGTCTTCTTTGCCCGCTCCCCAAAGATAATGCTCCCAACCTTCTCCTTACCATCAACCTGGTTCCACGATGCTCTCAATATTTGTAGCATGAAATGCTAATACAGATCACTACGCTTCAAAGTTTTCGTATGTGTTGGCCAACATACCCTCCCGCCATCAATCTCCTCACACGTGTGTCCAGGCAAAGGGCTACCAACGCCTGTTTGACGTCTACTGAGAGTGGTCGCTCCGTCTAATGTGGGTGCTGAGAGTGCGGTGATGGCGAGATGGAAATGGCGAGGAGGGCCGCGAGCTTTATGTATAGCATTCTATGAGGCTGTGGCGGTGTATTTTTATCGAGTAAAATGCTTTTGTATTTGTGGGATGTTGTTGTGAAAATTTGATCCAGATGTTGAGGTGAAATGAAAATCTACTTGAATTTGAGAGACACCTTTTATACTTGAAGATGCCCACTGTTGCCAGTCCATGATCGCCCCAATGTGATTTCGGCCAAGGCTTAATTGCAACCGAAAGATTTGCTCAAATAGTAAGCATTGCACGAAGTTGCGCGAAACACTTGACTCGAGTCTCGATTGTGTGCCCAGCCTCGTCACTTACAACTTTCCGTCGACGAACGTGACACAAAGGCAGCTTACCTCAAGAAAGAGACCACTTCACGAAGCTACTCGGCGTAACTTGCAATGTGGTTCCAATACCAGGCTTCTGTGACCGTTGGAAGGTCGGTCTGAAGGTGATCACAGTGTCACCTGCCAAGCTTCAGCTCTCCGACAAATTCAATCCCTGTGACCGGGGCTGATAGCAGAATGTAACATCCAAGCGTACTGGAAATAGATTCGTCCACAAATCAAGAAGCAGTTCAAACAAGGCAGAAGTATGCGCGACAAAAAGAAGATGTGACCAAGATCACGAGACCGAATCCTACCCCGCCAGTCTTCCGGTCCTGAGGAAGGTTATACAGATTTGAATACCAACTTTTTACCTTCAAGGCGAGTTGGTGGTCTGGGTGGTGAGATTCCACACATCGACTTACGCATTCAGTGATCAGATGAAATACTGAACAAGCCAGGTTGATCGGCTCCGTGGCGGAGGATGTATATCAAATCCGCTTTGAAGTTTTAAGCCTTTTTTCTGTTCTCTTTACGCTTTCTTTCATGGCCAGTATTGCTATTGGAGGAAATTCTTTGATATGGGTTTCTAATCCGACTTGCTTGCGAGCATCTCTGTGTACGATGGTAGAAAACGAGGGCGCAAATCCTCCCCCTTTCTTACCTCGAAATAAGCGAGAGCTTTGCTCCCGCAGGCTGAATGCCGGGGGGCCTTTCTTGCATGAATGTGTAACCAATCACCATTCTGAACCATGCACTTGTGTATTTGTTGCGTATCGCAAAAAAGGGCATTGGTCGAGGGCGACCAATAGGATCTCTAGGGAAATGAAGGAGAAAGAAGGGAGTCGTCAGCCGTCTGTTCTTCGCGGTTCTAATTGAGATTGCTGTCGGTGTGGAAGATAGAGAGTACGGTAGGGAAGAGATACGTACGAGGGTAGTCTGAATACTTTTGTCTCAAAATGATCGAATTGTCGTACCCGTAAGAGAAAACAAACGAAAAATACCGCCAACATGCAAAGGACAACACTCGGCAAGTCTTCCAAATAGGTGATTAGAGCATCAAAACGCGAAGCTAGACTAAACCGAGTCTCCGAGGTCCAAAAAAGGATGTAGGGGCTGTTCTCAAATGGGTTAGTGGCTCTACCCCTGCATTGAAACAATCTCTGATCGTTACACATTTCCCATCTTCCTCAATTGCATATATCTCAGAACACACCCTCTGTCCTATATTTGGCGGCGCTCGAGCATCAATGACCTCATCCCGACTCGTCCGAGATATCTCCTCAAACTTCAGCTCTCCCAGGGTCAAATCGATTCCTGCATGTATGGAGCTGCGAGACGATAGTCTGCGCCACGATATCAAATGGCTGAAGGAGAACAATACCAGGAAAAGAGTCTAGACAAGCCTTGAACTTTGCTGAGATACAGCATGTATGGATATCGTTTGTCTTGCCGACGTCTCTCGCATCAATGGAAACACAGGGTCAGCCCCGTGAGGGAGCGGAAGGTAGTGAGGCCCGAGTCAAGCATTCTATAATTGTGCTTACCATGACAACTTTTCTATTTCTATTAGGAGCGAATGCATCTTTCGATTCTTGGTATTTCTCGAATTTTGTCCATATAGTATTTCCTTACGGGAGGAGTTGTCGTGTTGGGGATATCTTGGTCAAGTGACCCGAAACAAATATGGCAATTGATCATCCCTCCAGTAGATCTCCACGAACTAACACTCGTGGTAACTGACCCTTGGATTGATTGACAAGAGATCTAATCTTATCATCTGTATTACGAACTGCCAAGATCTATGGTCTGGCGATTACCCGTCGTTTGAAACGTTCCTCTGTCTCATCCCCGCATTCGAGCAATCCATCCACTTCCCTTAAATGGTGCAGGGCTGGTACCAACCCTGCATAGCTCCATTTGATCCACGGATACCGTCAATCTCAAGAGCTTGTCTTTCAGATGTTTGTCCGAATTCTGAAATATTGCATCAGCCAGTATTTTTAGATTCATGTTAACGCACAGACTGGATCATTTTTCGACCTTCAATCACAATCTCCTGTTCATCGCCGAAGTTTCATGGGCTATAAAATCACAAGAAGAGGGGTCATACTGTCACGAAGTACAGTGCAATCGCCTTTTTGAGGCTTGTTGCCGATCTCTATCAGATCCCGCCATCAATGCCTAGGATCTAGAAGTGGTGGAAACCGGAAGGTTCCCTATTCCACCATGTCGTGGCTCACTATTGGTAGCCCCTGTTTGCGGTAGACCCAATTCAGGGTATGGTGGTGAAGTACTGCTCTTGGTTCATCGGCCCTTGTTGCTTAATTGGGGAAAGAAACGTTTGTAAAGTCATGGCCCTCAAACACGTCGATCTCGAGGCTGATTCGGCGATTGACTCTGTACATAGGAATAGGACGTAGAACGCTAGACTGTGACTTACTGTAACTTATAGTCAGCCTATCATACCCCTTCAGAGTCCCAGTTTCTGTGACTATTCAATTGAAATTGTGCAAATTTCTTTACTTGTCCATCTTTACTGTTCTCTGGTCACCTCAAACTTCCATGGCTGGTTCAAGACGTGATGTCTTACCCGTTCGGTCATATCTGACCGAGGAAGAGTTGGTCCTCTATGACTCTTGGATTCAGTTCAATCTCGAGCTCGAAAACGCCCCTCTTGAAAACTTCCAAGAGCACCTGGCGTCAATTCCGATCATCAGCTATCCGAGTTATCTTCCTGCAGTATGTTTCTTTGCATTGCTCGATGGTTTCATTGAGCATTGGTCGGCATTAGACGTGATCAATGGGTACACACTTATATGGTCGACTTTGCCCGAAGCTGCGAAGATAGCACAGGAATCAGATGCCACGTTCTTTGCCAAACAACTCGAAAAACAAGTTGCCAGGTCGATCAAAGACCCCTCGTCACTATTCCATCATTCCGATATGCCAGCCCTCATCGACCCGACAACCAGACGAGTCTTGAGCCATAACCAACTGTCTACATTTATCCGAGATTTCAAGCTTCCGCTTCAAATTGAATCCTCGTTGGCAAAGAGAGCAACAATCGTCCTAGCCCTTCCCAACGGCTACGTTCTGGGATTGGCTTGCCTCGCTGTAGCGTGCCATTATACAGCTGCACCTATCAACATTTCGGGTGGTGCGAGACAATTCCAGACCGATGTCGAGCTCGTAAAACCTCAAGCAATCATGGTCCTAGGTCAGGACGTCGAAAAACTTGGGTTAAATACGGCATGGGTCACCAAGAGCCGCATTCAGCTGCTGGTCGTGGATGAGACATCGAATTCAACCTTCACCATTCAATCACCCAAGAATCTTCCCGAAAATGGCTTGTTCAATTCAAGTTTCATTACAAGAGCAGATGTTGCACTCATTCTTCTCACGAGTGGGACTAGTGGCACGAAAAAAGTTGTACCACTGACAACGCTTTCTTTGATGACCGGGATTTCCTGTGTAATCCAATCTTGGGGGTTGTCGTCCCAGGACACCTGCATCAACATGATGCCCCTCAATCATGTGTAAGTACGTCTCTACTTCCATATTTGAGCTATGCTGATCAATATAGAGGTGGCTTAGTGAGAAACCTCTTCGCGCCGGTTCTTTCAAGGGGTTCGACAATTCTTTGCCCTTCTTTCGATCCAAATTTATTTTGGGACCTCCTCCAGGATGGCCATGGGACGTGGTATTACGCCTCGCCCTCCATGCACACAAGCATACTGGCCGAGACAGAGTTCAGGGAAAGCTCATTGGCAAACTCCAAGTTGCGGCTCATCTGCAATGCAGCTGGTGCTCTTCTTCCAGCACTTGCCGCACGTCTGAAGGATACGTTCAATTGCACTGTCCTTCCAAGCTATGGAATGACTGAGTGTATGCCAATATCCACACCACCCTTGGATTATAACCTGGACCGTCCAGGAACCTCGGGAATATCATGCGGTCCTGAAATGACCATTATGGACGACGAGGACAGACCATTGCCTGCGGATAAAACCGGTCGTATTTGCGTAAGAGGAGGGCCAACGTTTGCAGGCTATCTCCAAAGCAGCGAAATAACCAGCAGCACACTGTCTAAGAATGGTTGGTTCGATACTGGTGATCTAGGTTATATCGACGCCGATGGATACCTGTACTTGACAGGAAGAGGAAAAGAAGTCATCAATCGTGGCGGAGAGATCATCTCCCCATTCGAGGTTGAAGAGGCCATCACAATCGCATCGCAGACCCCCGAGTCATGTTTATATCATCGCGTGAGAGCGGTCCTGGCATTCTCTGCACCTCATGAAGTACTTCAAGAAGTTGTTGGAGTTGTTATCGTTCCGTATCTTGAGCATCCACGGCCTGATCTTCGAGCACTGCAGAGCGCCCTCAAGACTATGCTGCATCCATCGAAAGTACCCGTGGCCATCGTATATATGGATGGACTTCCGGTGAGCAATAACAAGCTCCTTCGCATAAAGCTAGGAGAACGACTCGGTCTTCGTCCTCTTCAAGAAAACATGAAACTGCTAGATAAACATCGTTTCGCAGTCTGTCCGCCTGTCAATACATCCTTAGAGAAGAAGATATGGAGCACACCATGCTCGATTGATACTCAACTCATTGGTAAAAAGGCTTGCGAAAAGCTGAGTCCCGACTTCGAGGTATATGTTCATGTGAAGCAACAAGACGGATTGTCAGAAGTTTTTATTGCTCCTCTGACTAACGTTCTACCAACGCCTCAAATGTCAGGCATGGTTCAAAAACATCTCTACGAAAGTCTCGACGGGTTCCAAATTCCTTCGAACATATTTCTCCTCGAGACTCTTATTCCTATAGACAATTATGGCTTCGCTGACGAAGACGAGCTTCGCCGACTTCTCAAGGGTGCGAAAGCTGCGAATTCTGACACAACACTTTCAGATACGGAGAGAGCAATCAAAGAAGCAATATCAAATGTTCTGGGTGTGCCTTCGGAAAACATACAACCAGATTCCGACTTTTTCGATCTCGGTGGCGATAGCCTGAGCGCGGGAAGATTGTTGTCGACGCTCCGTCGAGATCTCGAGGTCCGCATACCAGTCGATCAGTTGTTCGCAGCAAGCACGGTTGCAGCATTAGCAGCGCTTGTAGATTCTATTCTTTCAGAACGCAAATCCGCCATGCCTACTTTTGTATCAAGCCAAGAAACACCCGAGGATCCTGGGACGACGTATAGCTCCACGCGACCTGCATTACTGATCATCCATCTCCTCCCAATCATCTTGTTTTATCCTCTGAAAATGGCTTTTCAATGGACGATGCTGATGTATTCATTGAGCACAATATCCACTTATTGGAAAGATCCACATATTGAGGCTAGATTTCTCAGTCTCATCGCTGCAATGGCTATCTCGCGCCTGTCGACACAGATTGCTGCCCCTATAATGGGTATCGTTCTCAAGTGGGTCATCATTGGCCGGTTTAAACCAGGCATGTACCCGATGTGGGGTATGTACCACACTCGGTGGTGGCTTGTTGACAAGATACTGTTGGTTTGTGGCAAGGTATTATTCTCAAACCCCTCTGTGCTTGACAGTATGCTAACATGCTGTTGTGATAGGGTGTTTTCAGACATCTTCATTCGACCAGAGTACTTTATTACCGTGCTCTGGGAGCCAAAATCGGACATGGCGTGAAAATCGAGAAAGGAACCACTCTTGGAGAGTATGATCTACTCGATATTGGTGATAATGTCCACCTCGATCGGTGCATCTGTCGACCATTTGCGTGTGAAAGAAATACCACCATGCTCCTCGGGAATATTGGGCTAGGCAGAAACTGCAGTGTTGGTCTGAAAGCACACATTGCAGCGGGATCGACGATTCCAGAAAACACATACATCGGGCCAAATTCTTCCTCCCATGAAATGGACGATGCAATGCAAGACAATGGTGGTACAATTCAGAGGAAGCAACCTCAGCCAAGCGCTCTGTTTCAACTCTTTGTCATTGTCCCAGTCCAGCTCGTTGTGTTATTCGTATCTTCTCTGCCGTGGATGGCAGCACTTGTTGGGATCGTCAGCAACCAACCGAGTATCACAACTGACGGCGTCACAACTATCATCAACTGGTGGGCAACTCCACAAAGGATATTTTTTCACTATCTTGCTCAGACTTTCGACGCCGTATTACGCCCGGCTGTCCGATTCGCGGCTGTCGTCACGATCAAGCGGTTCCTAGATGCCGTCAGGAAAACAAGAGGAGCCAGCAAGGTCGATCCGCACTCTCAAGCAGATCCCGTGAAAACAGCTCTGATGGATGCACTACAACCTACAAGGAGTATGCATAGTGTTACAAAGCTATTCGGAACTCACTACGAAGCTACCTCCATGGCTGTTAGAGCCTTGGGTGGAAAAGTTGGAAAACGTGTTTATTGGCCAGGCACGGGACCTTCGATCCAAGATTATGACATGGTCGAAATCGGAAACGATGTGGTCTTTGGATCAAGATCCCATCTTATCACTTGTGATGGTCTCGGTTCGGCGCCCATCAAGATTGAGGATGGTGCGATGATTGCAGATCGAGTGATTCTCAACCCTGGCACAGTGGTCGGACGGCGTGCAGTACTCGGGAGTGGTGCCGTGACCAAGCGTGAGCAGATATGTGGGCCGGATACAGTATGGGTAGGAAACAAGGGTGGTAGTGCAGTCTGCCTTTCGCAACCAAGGGTGTCTGATGAGAAGCCGCCAGAGTCCGCGTTTAATCCAAAGTTTCCACCTCATGTCGGAGACAGCCTTTCCGGGAAACGAGAAGTTCAACCCTCTCAAGCGTCCCTCCACACATTCTACACTTCCACGTCAATGGATGATACGCGGGTCTCTTTTGTTACATCCAATAAACCCAACATCACATCATCAACCTCAACCTCAACCTCAACCTCGACACCATTCGGTCGCGCCTTCTATGGACACAAAGCCCCTTTCTTCGTCCTCGGTCAGTTCACCATATTCGTCTATTCATCAACCATCATCGTCTTCACCCAATTGTTCTGGAACACCGGCACAATATCCAGCATCATACTCTCCCGCATCCTCAACACCTTGGACGTTCTCAACCCTGGGCCTTCCCGGCCATTCGTCATCTACGGCCTCACAGCAGCCTTCCTCTCCGCAATCATTGCTTTCTTGTCTATCTCCTCTCTGCTCATGGTTATAACAGCTAAATGGATCCTTCTTGGTAGACGTAAACCCGGGAACTACGACTGGGATAAAAGTAGCTACTGTCAGCGCTGGCAGCTCTTCCTGACTATCGAGTCGATCCGTCGCCGTTGTCTCGGTGGCTACGGCGTCCTAGGCATGATCACTGGCACACATTGGATCATCCTCTATTTCCGAGCTTTGGGAGCTAATATCGGAAAAGACTGCGCTCTGTTTGCTGGTGGCAGACCTAGCTTGGTATTTACTGAGCCAGATCTGTTGGATATTGGTGATAGGGTTGCGATCGATGATGCAAGTTTGGTGGGACATATTAATTCGACGCTGGCAGCTCTTCCTGACTATCGAGTCGATCCGTCGCCGTTGTCTCGGTGGCTACGGCGTCCTAGGCATGATCACTGGCACACATTGGATCATCCTCTATTTCCGAGCTTTGGGAGCTAATATCGGAAAAGACTGCGCTCTGTTTGCTGGTGGCAGACCTAGCTTGGTATTTACTGAGCCAGATCTGTTGGATATTGGTGATAGGGTTGCGATCGATGATGCAAGTTTGGTGGGACATATTAATTCGATTTCCTTCATTTCTTGGGAGGCTTTCAGTGCTGTGCACGCCACAAGGCGTTGATCGCCCGCTTTAGTTTTCGCTGAGTACATATCTGGCAGAGTTGATGATAGAGTTGAACTGGTACACAGCTATATGGTATGTTTCGAAGACCAAATATGATTGCACTCATGGCCCTGGGAATACCATATTTACTTGTGATTCGTTTCCCCAGTCAGAACCCACCCACAAATTGAGAACTACAGAATTTGTTGCACGTCGAAGAAAAGGGCATTTTCGAGGGCGACCAGTCAAATGGGTGTGAGTGGAGAATGGTAAAAGGTGCAAGGCGGTGTGGTTGGCGGAAGGTGGGATGAAAACAAAACATGCATGTGCGTTGGGACTATATTGGTGGATGGCTGCAGTACTCCAACGCCTCAACACTCTGCTTGATGCCCTTCTTCACCGCCTTCATTTTCGAAGACTGAGAATCAATCGAAAGCCCTACTTCCGCAATTCCTCCTTGGTCGCGTCAAGGGAAGGTTCAAGTGGTAGCTCACTGGCTGCCCCTCCGGATTAGGGCCAAGCACGGTCAAACTTGCGATCTTGACATCTCCTACATCATAATCGAATGTCCCATCCAGAGTCAACATCCCCTTCTCGCCATCCCATGAAAAAGTGATCTCGGGAGTAGTTTTTCTCTTCATCAAGATACAACTCTTCACTCGCCATTCCATTTTCATCTGGAGCAACTAGGACCTCAAAGTCTAGTTTTCGTAAAGCGATAGTGGTATTCGCTCCGCTGACGCGCATGGGGATGATAGAGCCTCCGAGGATGTGGACGGGAATTGAGGTGAAGTTGATATTTGTAAGGGTGGTGAGCTGACCAGCGGTAGAGAGCGGAACAGGCTGCACGGTGTGGAGGTCGTAGTATTGAGATTGAGGGATTCAGGGGAGGGACCGTAGAAGAATTGTGTTTGGATGGGGAAAGTGTTGGAGTCTTCGGGAAATTTGAACCTGATCA
This sequence comes from Phialocephala subalpina, assembly GCA_900073065.1. Classification (NCBI taxonomy): domain Eukaryota; kingdom Fungi; phylum Ascomycota; class Leotiomycetes; order Helotiales; family Mollisiaceae; genus Phialocephala; species Phialocephala subalpina. The sequence continues at coordinate 1,857,737 of FJOG01000007.1, forward strand.
AGTCAGTTGAGACAAAAGAGAAATAGAAAAAGAAAAGCTTACCACACAGGCGACAGCACACGTGTGCCATCAACAGTCTGTTTATGGAAACCAGTGTAGATGTAGCCCAGTAGCTTGTATCTCGTATCGATCGCACCTCTCGCAGCCTCTGCGACTAATGGTCACCTATAGAACTCTTGCGGTATGTTCGGCGGCGCACCGTTATGGTTTCTGAAAAATGTGTAGAAAGCACCTAGTGTAGCCTGTCTCGCGCAAAGGGTTTCGGTCGTGTTATCAATGAATCCGCAGACACCAGCCCCTACGATAGAGACTTGGAAGATGGAGGAAAATTGTAGCAGATGGCGGATCGATTGAATATACTCGTCCCATGAGGAAATGTTGTCGCCGAGCCAGTGAGTGACGAGCGTACCAGCACCAATGAATGTACTGCGAGTCACGATGAGAGGACAGACGGTAGGGCGACGGGAAAGCATGGCGATGCGTGAGGCGGCGGACATCATAGTGCCGTACCTGCAGATTGTTAGCGAGAAAGCAAGACTTGGGAGGAAAGCGAGGATATATTGTGGGTGCCGTATTCGGCGAGTCCGTTTGCACGGATGAGGTTGGTAAAGACGGTGTGGTTGCTGAGAGATCCTCCAGCATTGTTGATCATGTATTGGGGGTTGAGATCTCGTCCCGATAGACCCTTCGTTGAACCTGAATCTTGCCGCTTTTCCTGGCAGTAGGATGGTTGAAAGTCCGGAGGAACGCCAGGTACTGATTGAGTGGGCTCGCTGATATTGTCAGACGGAGGATCAATTTCACTGATAAATGAATGGTCCAGGGTAATCGCATGGCCAAATACAGAAGTTAGAAGGTTCATCCACATCGATCCAGAGAGCATCGATGCCGACACCTGTCGACTCGTCGAAGAAAGTGTCGAATTCGCCATTCCAGAATGCCTGTGAATTCTCTTGGAACTAGTCCGGAAAGACCGGCGTTCCCGGCCAAACCACCCCATTGTACCAGGAACCATTGGAGTTTTGAGGAAAACATCCAAGGCGGCTCCGTTGTTGAACGCGTTGTAGTTCTGATAGGCAACGGCTGGATCCACCATCACCACATAGTGTTGGTCATGATCGTGAAGATATGCCACAAGTTTTCTCATCTGCGGAAGCGGAAAGTGTTCTGGATTGTTCGTAAAGATCTTGTGAGAATCCATATAATCATATCTGAGGCATTAGCAGAACCACAGAAATGTTCGAATGAAGGAACCACTGACAATATCAGTCCACATCGTCTCCAGAGGGATGTTGGCAGCAGAGTAGTTGGCCACAGCTTCAGCAACCTCGAACACGTTCGCATACCCGAATCTGTAATTGTGAAGACCAAAGCCCCAGTATGTCATCGTGGCAGCCTTGCCTGACACCTCGCTGTACTGCTTGGCAGACATCAACGGGTCCTGGTCCAGCTATGAAATATCGATCCACAACTCAGGTATTATATTCCAAACAATGGCCATCCTTCTCAGTGTTGTTGATCTTGATGTCCATACCACTGCTATTTATGAATGCGACGCCGTTGCTAGAGTTACTCGCAGGGCGATCCTCGAAGTATACTGGATGATTTCCATAGATATTCGTCCCAGGAGGCACGCCCCCAGCATCTCTCGACCACAATGTCCTAGTATAGTTCGCAGTATTAAGCATCAGTGGATCGGCATCTTGCCCGGCCCATACAGCACAGGAGCCGGCGGAAGAGACGTTCGCAGACGTTGGTACTGAGTTTCGAATATCAGACTCGAGCCGCTGTTATTGAAGATTGTCTCGGATTGGTCCTCGGTACAGCAAACGAAACGGGGCTTTCGACCGCAACGATCCCGAGGGTCGAGTCGGCAGCATTGACAGTTCCATTGGGATGGGTAGGACGGATTCGGGGACATGATAGACTTGTTCTTCGGGATCGTATATCTTGACATGAACAACTTGTCTTTCTAGGCAGATGTCAGTCAGAAGTGTAGGTACCGCTGTGGGGTTTCGCGTACTAGTTTGATAATTGACCGTCATCCGCAGATTCTGCAAGTTAGTTCCATATGCATTGCAAGACCCTGCCAATGACAAGTCGGCAGAGATGCCAGTATCTGAGGTTTGGACACTGCTTGCAGTACATCCAGGACAACTTTGAGCTGGCTATGTACTAATTCTAGGCAATGCTAGAGCCCAAAGTATTGTTATTTTTGCAGCCAGAACGTCATAGTGGAGGGGGCACGGAAACCAGATTTTAATCCACCTACCTAGATACTTCCTCGATTATAGTCAGTGCGATGTTAAGGCACAATGGTGTTGTAGTATCGAGTCCGAACCCGTTTTGGATATCGAGGCGGAGCCATGCAAGATGATCATTGGTAGCTTGAACTGCTTGAGGGACATGACGATCCATCTAAAGTATGATTGAATCTGATATCGAGGGGTTCTCTGCAGAATGCGGTAGGTGGCCGGTGGCTTGCAGGTTCTGTGGAGGAAGAGAGGAAGAAGAAACAAAAGATGGCGCTGCAGTCGCGTTAACCGAGATCCACTCTCAGTGCACAGACACTGCCAATGCACACATAAAATTTTTCATAAAATTAACCCTTTCATCATCTTTAAAAAATCAAAATGGCAATCGACGAGGCTCAAATGGAAAAGGCTCTTGCCTTATGTGATAGAAAATTAATCCCTAATTATTCTAAGATAGCTAAAAACTATCCATTTGATCGGACCACTCTTATGCGGCGGCACCAAGCTTAAATTACCTCTAGACAAGAAGCCATTTACTTATACTACTCTATGCTATCTAAAGACTAAGAAGAGGCTCTAATAACTTAGATAAACAAGCTCTTAGTCCATGGCTTGCCTCTGACCACTCAAATCGTGAAGAATTTGGCTAAGGAGATTATTAATCGAGAGTTAAACAAAAACTAATCTAATAAATTCATTTAGCGCCACTAAAAACGTCTCAAATTAGTCTATTTGAGAAACATTAACTCTTTACGAGTTAAATCAGAATATATGCTAATAATTCGGGAGTTCTTTAAATTAATATACGTTATTTTTTATTAATATTTCGTAATAATATAATTTTTCTAGTATTTAAAGCTAATTATTTTTTTATTTTATTTAGTACGCGGTAATAATCGAAAAACATTACATTTTGCCCGAGAATATATATAATTAGGATAAGAAAAGGTTTTTAATTGGCTTTTATCGGTTTATAAAGCGAATTATAACCAAAGAATTATATAATAATAAGAAAGTAATTAAAATTATGCAAAATAAATCAAGGGAATTTATTAGTTTATTAATTACTATTTGTGTAAATGGGATTATTTTGCCTATTGCTCTTATTTACAAAGGGCTAATTAACTCTTTGCAAGATATATAAATGCAAAGTATAAGCCTAAATAATAAAGTGTTTTTATTTTTTCACCTAATGGCTAATTAAATAATAAGTTTGGATTAAATTATATAATTAAAGTTTTAGACCTATTTACTAAAACTAAGGCTAAAAGGAGCAAGAGACTCTTAATTGTGGATAGGTACTCGAGTTATATAAACATGGCTTTTCTTAACCAATATAATAAGCTAAGATAATATATTTTAATCCTTTTTCCTTATAGTACTTACAAATTATAACCTTGTGATATTGGTATATTCCTCCCGCTTTTCACCTAATATTCTAATTAAGTTAACGATCTCTTGCATAAGAGTAATAAAATCTGCGGGATATCTAAAAGATTATTCTATAGTATATTTAAAAAGGCTTAAAACTTGGCTTTAACGGAGAAAAACATTTTATTTACTTGGGAAAAAACTAATTTATTATTATTTAACCCCTTTAAAATCTTAGATTAAATTCAAGTCAAGGAATAAATTAAATTATTAGATATTAAAGTAAATAAGAAGAAATTAAAGCCTTTTATACCTCGTAATACTAGGGACTTCCGTTATTTCAAGTAAGAGTTTCAAAGAAACCCTTTTAAAATTATAATTAAGAAGTTAATAAAAGTAATTAAGACTTCTTTTGCTAAGAGGGAGATTACTAATTATAAAGCAAGCTATTTCAGGGAAACTCTAGAAATTAAGAAGCAAAAAAGGCAAAAAAGGAAAAAGTTAAATTTAGATAATATAGTTATTACTAATAATAAGTAATTCTTTAATAATATTAAAATTTAAATTACTTTTAAATATTAGGCGGGGAAAGAAGTAATACTCCTCAAGGACAAAGAAAAAAGGAGGCCAAGAAAATTAAAGCTATAAAGGCAAAGGCTATTAAAGAAGCCTTAGAAAAAAGGCGAAAAAGGATAAAAAGGAGCAAATTATTATTAATAAGTAGATTTTGGCAAAGCAAAAAAAAGGAGGTTACTCGCAAAAAACACGAAGTTACGAAGGCTAAATATTACGACTCACATGATCTAATGGACTATAGGCTCAATAAGCGAGTAAGCTCGTTTATAGTAGACCTTAGGATCATCGGAGATACGGGACTAAGTAGTCACGTGACAGAGTCCCAGGCGGAGGAGTCCCGGAACTGTTGGGGACTCTACTACTTTGGACTCCAAGAGTAGGACGGTTCTATATAAGTAGAAGAGGATTCCCTTAGATAGGAGCTTCGTGCTTAATTTAAATACAGTATTTTAATATTATACTTAGTAATTAAGTTTAAAGCGTTACTTTTCATTGGAATCACTTAATTTTTATTATATATAATTAATTTAATAGTTAGTTAAGCGAGTTAATCGTTATACTTTGAGTATTAACTCTTGTAATATTAATTAAGTACTTTATTATATTTATTATCGGATCTTTATTTATTAAATCGACGTTTAAATTTATATTATTATCGGTCGAGATTAGTGTGGTCTTTAGGATACTAAGAATTCGAGAACTTGATTTATACGATAGAGCGCGGGATAAGTTACGCTTTTACCTCATGCAATGTACGGTATACATCGAGTTCAATAAAGACAAGTTTAAGGCCGGACTCGAGGAAATATTATAAGCGATTACTTTTCTTATGGGTATTACTTTCGATTAAGTCGAAACGGCGCAAAAAGATTACTTTGATTGCGGATTAAATACTAGTAAATAAAACGACTTTACTACGGAAATCTTCGGAACTTTTGACGGGTTTAAAAGTAAGATCTTTAAAGTGTTTGAGGACGTGGATAAAAAGAGATCAACGGAAAGAAAACTCTAAGGGCTACGCTAATATAGCGCTACTTTTGCTTATGCAATTGAATTCCAATAATACATGGGACGTATCAATTAGAACAACGAAGTATTAATGGCTTAATTTTATAAAGGACTTCGGGATATAGTTAAAAACGAGTTTATACGTCGCAATAAACTTAAGGACTTACAGAGAATAATTAATATAGTAATTTAAATCGATAATCGATTATTCGAATGATCTTTAGAGAAAAAAAGATAATACGCGATCGGGTATAACCACAAGAAACTAAGTAAAAAGAACTTCGATTCTCGTAGTTATTAGCCGTAATCCATGGAAATCGACGCTATTTTTAAGGGAAAAAAAAAATAATTCTCTAAAGAAAAAATAAATCGACGTCGCGAAAAGAAGTTATACTTCGAATATAGCCTTTCGAAACATATAGCTAATTTATATAAAAATAAGAAACTATAAAATGGACGCTTAAAAAAATAAATCAATGCGATTAAACGTGAAAATTATAATGAACTTTATTAAGTGTATATAATTACGAGGAGAATATTATATATAGATAAAGAATTAGATGAACGATAAATTAATACTTAAAACAAGTAACTTAAATTGGAAAACGATTTAAGAATATTTCGATTAATCCTCGAAAAAGACCTTTAAAGGTTTTAAGAGGAGCAAATAATAAACCTCGCCAAACGAATAATAGGAGAAAGGCCTCCAAGGGATAACTAATAGTAAAAGATTAATAAAATAAACGATAACGTAAACAATTTAATAAAATAATTCGATAAAATTAAAACTTTAACTAATTGTTATTAACTATTTATAGAAGACTTTAAGTCGAAAAACGAAGAACCATTAAAATACGACGATTAGAGACTATTAAAATCTCTTATAGCATTAAACTTTTAGCTTGAATACTATTTACGAGTTAAATAAAAATAATACGTTTATTAACGGGAAAATAATTTTATAGTTTATACTCGTGAATAATAGAACTTAGATAAAGAAGCTCGATACGTAAAGCTTTAACTAAAAATAAAAAGATTAAAGTATAGTTAAATATACGAAATCGTATACTAAGATTATTAATGAATGGAATAGAGATAATATAATGGTATTAACTATTATATATAATAATTACTTATATCAAATAACGCTTTCCTTATATTTAATTACGAATTTATAATAAAACGGTATTACGAAGTATTCGCGGAAAGCGCGAATCGAAAGATATAATAAAATATAAAAAATGATTTTATATATTACGAAAAAACCTTCGAACGAATAATATAATTATTATTTAGTATAAGACGTATATTTCGGCTTATTTACGCTAACGGCTCGAATCGCCGGTAGGAAAATGTATTTAATAGGCAATAATATAAAGAAGTTTATATTATTAAAAGAAGTACTAAATAATTATTTTGCGTAATATAAACAAGTGTATATAAAATCAAAGTAATAATCGATTCGAGAGTAATAAGTAATTACGTGTTAAAATAATTGGTATTGGATAATAAATAGGCTATAATAATCAAATCACGATTATACCTTATTATTACGGTCGACGGAAGCCTTTTGAGTTCCGGATAAATCGACGTAAAAATAATACCGCAGATTATAGTCATACGACGAGGATATACTAAGAGAATAAGCTTCGACGTGGTTAATATCGATCACTTATTTATACTCGAAATACTATAAATCAAATAATATAATTTAACTATTAATTAAATCAAAGAAACGCTTATATTTAATAAATGCCAAATTTGTAAGATTTCGTTTATCGAGATAAAAACGAATAATTAAAGAGAAGTTTGCGCTATTTCTTTAAAAGAATTAAAATATTATACTTAGAATCTACTATTAAAGCAAATACCAATAGAATATTACGAGTTTTTAAATTTCTTTAAAGATAAGAAAAGGATCGAGGCGCTTTTTAAGTATAGGCAATAAGACTACGAAATACTTTTATAAGACGGAAAAGAATTATTATATTCACCTATTTACTAAATATTAATAAACGATTTAAAGACGCTTAAAGAATATATCGACGAGAATTTAATAAAAGGATTTATATGATTATTAGCTTTACTAATAAATAATCTAATACTATTCGTACTAAAGAAAGATAAAATAAAATAATTATATATTAATTACCGAAAAATTAACGAGATTACCATTAAAGATCGATACTTATTACCGCTAGTAAATAAGCTATATAATAAACTTTAAAAAGCTAAAATCTTTAGTAAATTGGACTTGCGTAAAGCTTATAATTTGGTTCAAATAAAAGAAAAAAAAGAATAGAAAATAGCGTTCAAAATAAGGTATAAATATTACGAGTATTTAATTATACCGTTTAATTTGATTAATATATTAATTATATATATACGTATAATAAATATAATTTTACGGCTATTTTTAGATATTATAATTATATATTATTTAAACGATATTTTAGTATACTTTAAAATACTTGCAAAGTATATTAATGATATTAAAGTAGTATTAATTACTTTAAAGGATATGAATTTAATTTGTAAATCCGAGAAATGCAAATTCCATATGGAAAAAACGGATTTCTTAAACTATATAATCTTAGTCGAAAGTTTATTAATAGACTTTGCGAAAGTATTAATAGTATTTAATTAGTAAGTATTTAAGACGGTTAAAAACGTATAGTCTTTTTTAGGATTTGCGAATTTTTATTAATATTTTGTGAAAAAGTATTTTATAATAGTAATACTTTTAATAGTATTAACGAAGAAGGATTAAGCATTTGAATGGACGAACGAAACTTAAAAAGCCTTTGATTAATTTAAGTAACGCTTTACGGAAATATTATTTCTTTTTACGTTTGATTTAAATAAATATATTATCGTCGAAATTAATATATTAGATTTTGCAATTAGCGTAATATTTAATTAATCCGGCGAGTAAAGCAAATAATAGTTAAATATATATTATTCTCGCAAAATATTACTAATAAAGTTAAATTACGAAATTTACGATAAAGAGTTACTTATAATTATAAAAAGCGTTTCGAATATAAAGAATTTATTTAGAAAAATCGAAATATTAAATATAAGTATATATAAATTATAAGAATTTAGTATTTTTTATTATAACGAAAAAATTCAATTGAAAATAAGTATATTAAATCGAAATATTAATCGCGTATAACTTCAAAATTTCATATATTAAAAGATTAGAAAATGGTAAGGCGAATACTTTTAATCGAAAAACGGAATATTAAGATAACGTTAAACTATTTTTACATGTAATACTAAAGGAAATCGAAAGCGGCTTAATATTTAATAGAATAATAATTATTATTATTTCGAAGTTAATCGATATAATATTTATCGATAATTTTAAAAAGGATTATAATAAGGACTTTATTACAAAAATGGCTTTATAATACTTAATAAAGCTTTTTACGAATAAATTTAAAATATTACGATTCTAAGGAAAACTTTATATTCCTAAGAATCTTTAATTAAAGTTTATTAAAACATAATATAAACTTTTAGCTTATAAATATCAAAAGATTACGAAGATTATAAAACGGATTTTTAGGGACTTTTATATTTTAAAACTCAAAAGGAAAACTACTAAAGTCATTAGTAAATACGATATATATATTCGAAATAAAGTCGCGAAATATACTCTTTATAATAATATACGGATACTAAATATACTTTTAAACGCTTAAAAATCTATTATTTAAAACTTTATAATAAAATTATTACTTTCGAGAGAATTAATATCGAATATCAAATATAACGCTATTTTTGTAATCACGGATAAATTCACGAAATACGTATATATAATCTTATACTTTGAGATATATACGACAAAAAATTTAATTTATATTTTCCTACGGAACGTAATAGTTAATTATAGGGTATTAAACGAGATTATTTCAAATCGAGATAAATTCTTTACTTCGAAATTCTAAATTATTTTAATCGTATTACTAAAAATCAAATAAAAGCTTTTAATAGCTTTTTACTTTTAAATAAACGGATAAATAAAACGATTAAATCAAATTATAAAAATATACTTTCGTTATTACGTTAATTATTAGTAAAATAATTAAACGGAATTCTTATTACTAGTATAATTCGCGTATAATAATATAATAACGGAAAGTACGAAAGTCTCGCTTTTTTACGCCAATTACAAGTATAAATTTAAAGTATATTAAATATTATACTCGATAGAATCGAAAGTATAAAATACTAAGATTCAAATCGATAAACTTAAATCTTTACGCGAAAGATTTGCAAAAAATATACAATTTATAATTATTAAATTAATATTATATTATAATAAGTATTATAGTATAAAATTTACGCTTGAAAAGAAAAATAAAGTTTATTTAATTCGTCGAAATATTAAAACGAAACGATTAAGCGATAAATTAAATCACAAGAAAATTAGATTATATAAAATCAAGAAAATCAAAAGTTTAATTAATTACGAATTTGTTTTACTTAATAATATGAATATATATCCGGTATTTTATATATTTTTCCTCGAATTAATATTACTAAGAATACCGCGAGCTTTAAAAATTAAAATCGAACTAATTAATTTAAACGCTAAATACGATATAAAAGAAATTTTAAATTGTTAATACGTTAAAAATCAAATCAAGTATTTAATCAAATAATAAAACTATTTATACTCGGAAAATATATAGGAATTTAAACGGAATTTTAATTACTATAAGAAGCTCGAGGCGTTTCACCGTTAAAACTCGGGTTTACTTAGAGAAAGAAGTCGGTTATCTCGAGTTCGAAAACGTTTAATTCGAAAACTAATAGCCAAAAAGTAAAAGGATTTAATACGGGATCCGGAGAAGGTTCAAGAGTAACCGCTGGGGCTCTTTTAGACCGAGGACCACAGAAAAAACGATACACGGGTCTGCGGACTACTACTTCCAAGTACCCCGCGGAATCGTAGGATCATTTAAATCGAACGCACTTAGAGTAGCGCGGCGATTATAACTTATCAAAGAAGTATTAACGAGCGTGGTTCTTGCAATAAAAACACGTTTTGATTAGACGCTTCGATTTCTCGATGCGTAAAGCGAGCGCTAATCTTTTTTTCCTTTTTTTATGTGTAATAAGCGACATGGTAAAAAGTGGAGGAAAAGAAGGAAAATTATAATCTAAGAACGATATTTCTTACCCTGATTTAAAGCGTCGGGATTACGCTAGCCGGAAAGGGGATAATATTACGACTTACATGATCTAGTGGACCATAAGCTCAATAAGCGAGTAAGCTCGTTTACAGTAGACCCTAGGATCATCGGAGATACGGGACTAAGTAGTCACGTGACGAAGTCCCAGGCGGAGGAGTCCCGGAACCGTTGGGGACTCCACCACTCTAAACTCTAAGAGTAGGACGGTTCTATATAAGTAGAAGAGGATTCCCTTAGATAGAAGCTTCGTACTCAACTCAAATATAGTATTTTAACACTATACTTAGTAATTAGGCTTAAAGCGTTACTTTTCATCGGAATCACTTAGTCCTTATCACATATAACCAACCCAACAGTTAGCTGAGCGAGCCAACCGTTACACTAAAGCGGCTATAAAAGCTACAAAAGATGCCGAAAAAGCTACTAAAAAGGCTAAACCTTTTAAAGTAGTAATTTTAAAGCTTAGAAGTTCTTATCTTAAGAGTTTAGGGTCTTATGAGGAAGTTGAGGTTACACAAGTAAGTATAGAAAAAAAGGTAGTGGAGTATATGACTAAGAGAGGTCAAAAGATTATTCTTCTATAACGGAAGAAATAAATAGATTTTAAATTAATAAAAATAAATATTTTGAGTATTACGATAATATATTTAAAATTTTTAAGCTATAGTTTATGTAGTCGTTAAATGGTAATTTTTTAAAGCTCAATAAGTGATATAAATTTGAGGTGTGCATTCGCTGTGTTTATGCACTGGGAGTGGAAATCGGTTAGCACGTGACGTTTTCAGGCTAACTTGGTCTAGCGCGCAGTCGTGTCAACGTCAATATTTTGGACTTCGGATCTTGTTCCTCTTGTCCATCTCGATCGACCATAGCCGCAGTGTATTCAGACTAGCAACGTTACAACAATCCTTCACACTGCGATATATGACCTTTGTTCGCTCTTCCAGGACTGCGAGAGCTGTTGCTGGTCCCCCAGCTTGATAAACGCTCGATTTGCATCCATTGTTCCGAGCAAGGACATCTTGCAGCATCCTCGACAGCTCCGGATACCGGATCTTCTTCAATATTCCTTCACAGGATACCATCTTAATGCTCCAGATGGAGTCACTACGTGGGGGTTCAGCATTGTCTGTGCTTGGCATTATTATTGAGGTCTCGAGGAGTACCATCGCGATCAAGGACAATGGGATGCTGGGCGGAGGTAGGAAACATTGCCGACTCTTTCTCGACATTCACAGCGCTCGAAATGGTCGTCTGCTGCAAGTTTCTTGCCTTTTTTTTTCAGCGAGCTTGATGTGACCAGCGCCCTCGAGTTTGCCAATGTTGCTTCCTGGTCTCTATTCCGCTGCCAGCATATGTGCCACTTTTACTTTCCACAGACCCTTTGAAAGTCATAGTTTTGGCCAAGCAGCTGCCTTCGGCGGAGGGAATCTCTGAGCGGAGTACTTCCGTTCGGGTATTAATACAATGGCGCGCTGCAGACTATTTGACATCTTGTCTGCAATGAAGGTGGACGTTTTGTTCAGTGAAACTACCGAGAAGGCATGGTTCGGTCATCCAACAGCATTTTCAGGTACTCAACTCCCCCTAACAATTGCGAAGGCACACGGCTCATCGTGAACAGATACCAAGAATGCATAAAGAATGCATGCCAGATGGCCGATCAGGGACCACAAAGAATACATCTAAGGAGAATCAAATGCTGATTTGGTTCTCGCCGATGTCTACGCTAGGGCATGAGAGGCCTCATCGACTGGAATGACTTACGCTGCGATGGTATTGCACCATGAGGACTTTCATTCAATAACACCGATTCCCTTGATTGCAGGAAGCGGTAACATATCTGGCAGGCGAATTTCACCTCCTGAAATTCACTGGATTTCTGACGTCTCGACTGTCGAACTGTCCCTACGTCGAATTATAATCCACTGACCTGCGGCTCCTGCGAAGACTTGTCAATTGCGATCGAGAGCGCTCCCTGGGAAATTCAATTTACGGTACCACACCACATGAAGACTTTGATTGAACTTATAGGAGGATAGAGCACGTTCGAATTGCGACTCGACACCATGGTATGCGTTGATCGATCCTACACGCTTCCGAGAATGCGGGAATGTTTCGACTTTCCTCTCTGAGCTCTGTCAGAAACCGTCATCTCACAAAACACAATTCATTTTAGACGTTGAACGCCAGACCTCGGCAACAACGGCGCCGGGATCACGATGATCATCAATATGGGATAAATACCAAACTGTCATCCTTATAATGGTTTCGGCTGACTGGGCAGCAACGAACCCGGATTCTCCACGCCCTGCCTATACAATCATATTAACAAACAAGGCAAGTGCATCAACCATTCCCAACAGCTTGGAAATCAATAGTACGTTAATCAATTTCGCTTTCGCATGGGAGCTCAGCTTACCACCATCTGCAGCTTCGCCATGGAATACAACGGTCTGCCGGGAAATTTCGACACAAGTACTCTCAATTGATGGATTGTTTGGCAGATGCTCGAACTCTAACCCAGCTGTCACGCAGCCAGTTTACCTCATCATATCACCATGGATTTCCGGAATCAATATGATAGTCAACGGGGATCGCTACTATGTGGCAGTCTCGTGCGGGGAGTGCATTTCCCCAGACTTGCACGAATGTGCTGTACCCACTCAGGAACACACATTTCCCCAGATCACAGATGCGTTGTACTGTACTGACTCGGAAATTTTCTGCAGATCATCGCCGATAAACTGAGTAACGCGAGCTTCTATGTCCAGAGCGTGAAATTAAACAGACAGCCCTGGATGGAAATGTGATTCAATCACGATGACTTGACGATCGAAGGCTGTTTGCTGGAGCCAGAGATGGAGAAGCAGATGATGCGGAGAGAAAGAGGGTCCTCCACCGCCTACTCCAGGGCATGTGACAATTGCAGGTCTTCCCCTAAAACAGACCTTCCTCTTTAGGCCTACCTGGGACCAACATGCAGCAACGGCAACAAAGCGACAAACGCATTGATCATTTTCTTGGCAGGAAGGGCCGACAATAACAGGGGCGGGCGCGTCATTCCTCATTTCAAGATGAGATTCTTTGTCGTAAGCAAGATTGGATGCACTTGCGAATCAAATGTTCAGGGTCGCAAATCTGGGGGAAAGCGCGGACCATCCACTAGGGAAAATACACTATTGACAACTGCCGATCACCTCCCTAGGCACGTACAATGACCTATTTCGGGGAAACTGACCTTGCTTAGAGCCCTAGCTCAAGTTGTTTCCCCCTCTCTGAGCCTCTCGTTCCTTGCGCATATACCCCTCTCTCGCATATAGGCTTGCGGACCGCCATCACCCAAGCCGCATATTCTGTTCTGGACACTTATTCGCTGCTGTGTCGCATCGGTACAGATTGCTGTTGTTCGAACTCGGACATTAAGATGGGATCGGTTGGCTCGCTTGTGCTGACTCGGGAGGTGTGGGGAAAAGGAGGAGGGGTTCGACGACCCTTGACGACTCAATATTTGCTCCCATGATCGGGGCAACTGCTCTTCACAGTTGACCACCACAACACAGGTGAACTCTCTGTCGATTTAATACTCGCGAAACGATAATCTTGAGGCTCACCGAAGATGCCTTTTCGCCAAAACATTCAACGTGGCATTTACGAAAACTTGGACATCGGTCTTACCTCAACCGAGTCCACAACACTGCAGGATGACCTCGCCACGCATCAGGACCTGCTGCGCCGCGCCTCCTGGTTCGTCGCCCTCGTAACTTGCGTACATTACGACAGAGCTGTTAAGCTTAAAGCGCCTTGTTTCCGCCAACTAAACGCCCAGATCCGTTGACCAGATGTGGCACCGGCGGCCAAGCCAAGGCACGGTTGTTGATCCTCGGCGGCAAATATTCCGAGTTCCACACATTCTCATCTCACGCGACAGAAACGCGACTCCCATGTGTTCTCAGATATGACAAGAGGAAATCTCTCCAAGAGAACGGCCGAGTAATGAAAGCAAACACGACACGTTAACAAGGGCATCACAGGGCCCAGAAGAATCTTTTCTCACCGTAGGTCAACAACCTTCCTGATGCAGTCGTCTGATGAGATTGAGCAGGCCAAGCTGCACGATGTCCTGCAGTTGCGGATACGACTAAAGGAGGTAGGTACGGGAGTGGAGCGGCGCCACATGACCGAGGGTAGGAGGCTGTAGCTAGTCCAGTCCAATCTTACGGCGGAAGTCAAAAGGTACATAAAAGGTCAGGGCGTCGACCGTCTCCTGAGATATATGTCTCTGTTGCTGTTCTGTCTTCACTCCTTCTCTGTCAGGCGGTCGTGGCACCCTTCACTCCTTTCTCATACTCGATCATTCTTTCATCGTTATGTTATAGTATAGACAAGACATAATGTATGTTGGCGTCGTTCTCCTTCTTCTTTCCCAGTTTTCCCCGTGTTCAAAATGAAATATTACTACTCAAGAGAATTTTGTCGGACTAATCGCTGGATTGTAGTGGCGGTAATGTTTACTCTCGCGGCTCTCGTCACCCTCGGGGCCATAATCTCCCAGAGATCCGTAGCTCTCGCAGCCGGATGCTGGCGAAACACAGCATGTACTGGACCAACCTCAGCAGCATTCCCAGGAGCATGGGACAAATACAACTATTCTCCCACTAGCAGGACCGTCTCCCCAGCAAGCATTCTTTCGGCAAATGGAGAATTCATCTCAGACTATACAGGCCCGGCGACGTTGAAGCTGAACGGCAGCCAACTGATTTTCGATTTTGGGTACGAAGTCGCCGGCATCGTGACAGTTAGCTATGGTGGTACAGGGACTGGAAATCTTGGACTCGCGTTCACGGAAGCAAAGAACTGGACAGGAGAATGGTCGGACAGCTCGAATGGATCTTTCCAGCCTGATGGATATCTTCTCGCCAATGTCACCACAACCGCGGAACAAAACTACACGATGCCAGATGCTAAGCTCAGAGGAGGATTCCGATATTTGACCTTGTTCTCATTGGCTGCAACTGAAGCTTTCCAGATCAACATCCTCGACATCACGGTCGAGATCGCGTATCAGCCATCGTGGTCGAATTTGCGTGCTTATCAGGGGTACTTCTCGTGCAGCGATGACTTGCTGAACCGAATATGGTACTCTGGGGCTTATACCTTGCAGACGAATGCAATTCCCCCAGCGACTGGACGAGAGTTCCCAATTCTTGGCGGTGGATGGATGAATGATCAAAATTTGGATTTGAGCAGCACTGGAGATACAATCTATGTTGATGGCTCAAAGAGAGATCGCACTGTTTGGCCTGGAGATCTCGGTATTGCAGTTCCTAGCATTTTGGTGTCAACAGGAGACTGGGAGGGCGTGGCAAATACCCTGACAGTGCTTTACAATGACCAGGTGAGTGACTTCCACGTGATTTGAGACTGCAATGCTAAATCTGATGTAGCAAAGCTCCGGCGAACTCCCGTTTGCAGGCCCAGGAATCAACATCTATGGCTCTGATACGTACCACATGGCCACACTGATCGGAACGTATGACTACTTCCTTTGGACCAACGACATAACTTGGTTGACTACCATATACCCCAAGTATAAGAGCGCCATGGGATTCATCACTGGGAAGATTGACAGTACCGGCATGCTTTCAGTCACGGGTACCAATGATTGGGGCCGCCTCACTCAAGGAGGCCACAACACTGAGGCGAACATGCTTCTGTACAAGGTTCTCACTGGTGCAAGTCAGATCGCAACCTGGGCAGGAGATTCCGCCTCGTCCTCGACATGGTCTTCCCAAGCAGCGACGCTGAAAGCAGCTGTTAATGCCAATAACTATGCAGCTTCAGTAGGGTATGTCCTTCATCCCCGTGACTTCCACCTCATCACACCACTGACCAGAACAGTGCATTCAAAGACGACGACACAGATACTACGCTCTACCCCGAAGACGCCAACTCCATGGCGCTCGTCTTCGGCGCCGCCCTCCCCCAATACGTCCAAAGCATCTCTCAAGAACTGACTAAGAACTGGATCGGCATCGGAGCAGTCGCTCCTGAACTGCCCGGAAACCTCGTCGGCTTCGTCCAATCCTTCGAGATCAAAGCCCATATGGCAGCCCGCCAAGCATCCCGAGGACTCGAGCTGATCCGTCGCGCCTGGGGATGGTACATCAACAACCCCTACGGCACAGCATCAACTTGCATCGAAGGGTATCTCTCTGATGGAAGCTTTGGGTACAGAGCTACGACGGGTTATGATAATGATTATTCGTATACGAGTCATGCTCATGGATGGGGAACTGGGCCGACGGATGCGTTGACGAGTTATATTGTTGGATTGACAGTTACGGCTCCAGGAGGTAGTCAGTGGAATCTTAGTCCGCAGTTTGGGGATTTGACTCATGCGGAGGCGGGGTTTACTACGCCTATGGGCCAGTTTTCCGCGAGTTGGAGTACTACTGATGGCGGGTACACGTTGGCTTGGGACGCTCCGGGGGAGACTGAGGGAGTCTTGGTGTTGCCGGCTAGTGGGACAGCACCGACTCTTGAGGTTGATGGGCAGTCGAGGGCGTTGCAGCAGGGAGAGTATAATTCTACGGCTCAGACGGTAACCATTAGTGGTGCGAGTGGAAGTCATACTGTGACGGTCACTTACTGATTTCTTTGTGGAGGGGATATTCGATTTGCATTTGCATTGGGAGGGGTTTTGGTTGCATGGCGTCGCATTTTGTTTTCATTTCAGGTAATGTTTATACCTATACCCTTATGAGAGGACCTTTATGAAGACGGGCAACACTCGTTATGTTCTTATATCTTAATGTCAAGTTGTATTTATCTGCACGGGAAGGTAAATGTCCAAGTTCTCCATCAGCACTTGACCAAACTCTCTTCTCAAACACCACGACAAAACGCCCATATTCATTTAGTGATCAATTCATGTCGTGAAATTCGTTACAACTTTTTAATGGGATTACACCCAAGTAACCCGGACATCAAATGCAGCATCTCATCGCTTTCAGTAAACTCAGAACTCGACATGGCCAGCTCAATCGCTTTCTTCTTCGCCACCTCCATACCGTCAACCTGCGTGAACTCATCTCTGACAATGAACATCGAAGGTAACCGTACATTGATCTGCTCTTCTGTTAGCCATCCTTTCCCTCTAACTTCTATGCCAAGCGACAAAAAGCAGGGTGAATGAAAAAGGGAGAACATACCTGCGAAAACAACAACGCCTGTCCAATCCCCATCTCCTCCGCAATACCTCTCAGCCTTCCAGCAGCCCATTTCCTCTGCCTTTCAGTCGAATAATCACTCATCTTACACACCATCAACGGCCACGTAAGAAACAACCCCAACGCGCTCGTGCCCACAAGACTCATCCTCCCATTCTGCGGCCTCTCCCACCCATTAATATCACTCGTCCTATCATCTCCCAAAAAGAACGGCACACTCGCAATGATATCCTCCACCAAATTCTTGCTAACCCTTACCGCTGCCCCGAATTCCGGCGTCGTGCGATAATCCTGATATGGAGAGCATAACCATGCAGATGCACGGACGATGTCGCCGCATAGCATTATGCGTGCTGCTCGCATCATGTTGGAAGCTGTCCCGATCGAAATATCTGCATACTCATCTCTCCGTCCAGGAAACTGCTTAACGTGATACAATTCCTCATCATCAACATCCTCGTTCCAAGCCACAATACTATATTTCCACGCTTTCGGTAACCTCTCTTCCCATTCCTTATATTGACTTTCCAAAGCTTTAGCCAACTTCAAAACATCGAGGACGGATTCGATGTCGGTAGATAAGGATTTGTTGGCGGATGTTAAGGTGGAGTTTATTTTCGCGTGGAGGGCCGCGACTTCGAGGTTTAATTTTGGGGGGGTTGCGGGGAGGTTGTCTTTTGTGCCGAAGCGCATCCACCAATCTACGCCGAGGATAGGTGGGGAACAGGAGACGAGGCAGTTTACTACCTAGGTGACGGTCCGTTAGCTCAATATGGAAGAATTAAGGGGTTTTCGAAGGGAAAGGAAGGGAAGTGAGGAGAAAGGGACGAACGAGTTGTGAGCGGGCCATGACGTGGAGGATTCGTCCCAGGTCGGTGAGTTGCGTGTTCCTCTGGTCTCGCATCTTTACCAGGATTGCTGCTCCGTTGGCGTGAGAGATCCATCCGCTTGGTTGTCCTGAAGTTCCTGTGAGGATCTATTTTTATCTCAGCATTCTTCATTTTTGCCAGTTCTACTTCATAGTCTCTCTCGCTTGCTTGTGGGGATTTGGGGAGAACAAACCTCAAACAACCCCAACACAATGACTGCTGCCAACGTATCATCTTCAACCGCCTGATCCTCCACCGCCAACGCATCGTTGATCTCCTTCAATGCCCTGCTATAAAACTTCATCGCCTTCGGTAACAGAAATCTACTATTAACTCTGTTCCCCATCAACGCCAACCCCACCGCCATCACCGCCGTCACCAACCTACTCCCTCCTGCCCCCTTCCCCTCCACCAGCTGCTTATCATGTTCCAAAACCGGAACCACAAACCCCATATAATTCCTCGAATTCCCTTCACAAGGTTCTAAGACGAAGTTTCGGCGGAAGAGACATTTGGCTTGTTCTTCGATGGGTGTACTCAGACCGCTAGAAGGGGAGACGGAGATCCGGAACCTCAGCGGGGGAGTTGGAGATCTAGTGAATGCGGACGGGAGAGAGGCGATGCCGTTTGAGAAGGCGCGACGAACGAGCTCGCGATTTTCGGAGGGTGTTGGAGAGGGTAGTTTCTTTGAGGTAGAGCGCGCGGATCGGTCCCAGCGCATGCGGACGAATGCTGTGTCGCGGTAACCGGTACATTCTCGTTTTGATTTTTGGCAGCGGAAACATGTTGGTTTTCGTTCGTCGCACTGAGGGGGAGGTTAGCTGGAGATAAAGGGGCAAGTGGGGTTGGAGATCTTGCCTTTATTCGGCGGGCTCGACAGGTTCCGCAACCTTGGGAGGGTTTTCCTGTGTTTACCATGATGGCGGGGTCGTGATGGTGATGCAGGTGATGGTACTGTGAAGATCTGCTTCGCTTTAAGCTGTCCCTGGACTTGTACTCCGAAAAAGCTCAATGTTGAACTGTACCTCAACTACTGCCAGAATGCTCGTCTTCCATTTTTTCGTGGACAAAAAACCGGGAGTTAAGAGGTCAAAAAGAAAGAATCACGGCCAGAACTGCTCCGAGCAAACGTTAGTCATACCCATTCTCATACCTCTTAGCACTCCTCGGTCAGACCCCGAGACATCGTGTTCGGGGTGACGAAACTAACAAACGCCTCAATACAGCTAATACCTCACCTCCCGTCCGATAAGGTTTGGTCTGCCGTGTGACATGTGTCGATCTTGAAACAATCCATGCGAACTAACCAGTCGCAAATCTGCGCGCTTGGATACTCTAAAACGAAACGCCTCATTTCATCTGGAATGGAACAATCTCTTACTTCGATGGAAGAACGATTGTAATCAGATTGAATCCAATGCTCAGATGGAAGAAGAAATGTTTTGCTGGTGAAAAGCCGGTAAAGGCAATAATTGGCTGGATCGCTTCGGATTGAGTGAAGGTCGCAAGGAAATGCTTGACGCGCATGGGGGAAACGGTAGTGGAGTTGAGAGACTTCTCAACCACGGTCGGTACAGAGAGCCGAAAGAGAGACGAAGGCTCGAATACGATGGTATGTGGGATGGCTGCTGAGTAAATCGAGGCAGAAACGTTGGCTTTCGGGACGCCCTATCACCGAATTGCCCCGCCATCTCGGCCGCAGGGCTGCGCATTGAAGCACGTGATACAGATATCGAAAGGTATACCGAAATCTTGATATAGACCTTATGAACGCGAGGAAAAGTAAAAACGCTGGATGATTTTGATGATGCGAAAGTCGGTTCCAGAGTTGAAGAATAGTGGGCGCTGTCCACTTCGAAGTATGGAGTGCAAGTTTGACACATCTCGTTGATCGCATTGCGGTCCTCGGACTTGCTCAATCCTGCTTTGGGTACCATTTCTTACCCATCTCAAGCGCTAATAATCCTGACGTTGGTTTAAAAGTCTGTCGATGAGCTTGGAGGTAAATCTGCATCAGCGGTACCCCAATCACTCTCATTCATCCCCAGCGTCAGCTCCAACACTCCTCCATCCAACCAAAAGCTATGGCTGATCCAGTTCTTCGAATATGGCTGTCCGTTGAGAGTCGCACTCTGAATATAGATCGCTTTGTAATCGGGATCGAAGTTCACATTTCGAATGGTGGCTGTCTTTCCTGATTGTCCGTTCGTCACACTCACTTCTGGGAAGTATGGAGGAGTGATGAGATAAACGTTCTGTCCTGAGATTGGCCAAAGACCCATCATCGCTAGTGTTGTGAATGATCCCATAGCTCCCGAGTCGTCGTTTCCAGCAATCCCGCTCGTTGAGGTATTGAATTGAGATGGGATGTAGAAGTGGGAGAAGTATGCCGACAGTCCTGGACGACCTGCGTAGTGAAACTGGAACACTGGTAGAAAGGCCTGCTCATCACCAATGTAGAGAAGGCCAGAAGTGTGGAGGTATGAAAGACGCTTCGCGAACGTCTCCGGTCCGCCAAGGGTCGTTACGAGAGTTGCCATATCTTGTGGCACAAAAAATGTGTACATCCAAGAGCTTCCCTCGTAGGTCTCGTGGCCATCGGCGTTGAGGTAGCAGGAGGTGAAGTTGTACAAAGGCGAGCAAAGAGATGGATCTTGGAAGCCAAATGTCTGATTCAGATATCGTGGTTGGAGGAAACCGACGAAGCCGCTGTCCACAGTGCTGTTCGGGTGGTCCGTCGTGTTGCTGACAAAAGAGGTCTGGTCGGCCTTGTACATATTCTTCCAGTTGCTCGATCGTGCAAGGTACTTTTCGGCATCTTGAGTGTGGCCAAGCCCTCTCGCCATCTCGGCGACGCAGAAGTCATCGTAGGCATATTCAACTGTCCTCGAAATTGATCTAGTGAAGGGCCCAACACCATAGGGATCCCAGTCGTCCGTGGGGATGTAGCCATACTGTTTCCAGCTCGTGAGTCCACCTCTGCCTTCCACCGACCAGTCCAAAGGTTCGTCTATTGCAACTGTCAGTTTACAATTTCCACAATAAAGTGACCGCCTAACCTTCGGCATCGGAAACCACGGCTTGGTAGCCGGTCACCCAATCCACGCCGTGAGTGATGTTCTTCAGGTATGAATCAGCTAGTACAATATCTGCGTTACTCCCGCCTTGAGTGAATCCCTTGCAAAGACTCATCCTGCAGTCCGGAAGTTTGCCTGATAGAATTAGAATTGCAAGATTGCCACATGACCCTAACATACCTTCGTGCCTGTAAACGTCGATAAGACTCCTGACCATCAGTGTCTGACTTTGAGGATCCAGCAAAGTAAGCAATGGGTGGATGCTTCTGAAAGAATCCCAGATACAGTAATAAGAGTCGTAATACGGCTCAGTGCTGTTCCAGAGATAGTTTTCACCTGTGCAATGTTATTATTCCATTTCCATGCCACGTGGCCGAAGGTAGAGTCGCAAGGCTGGAATTGCTTACCTGTGTAATCTTGGGGCGAGATCATGGAACGATACTATGAGTTCGTGTCAGCGTATTCTTTAAGATATGTCGGGAGTTGATCGCGAGCAGATTGTAGGCGTCTGGAGGTTGCGGAGAGTAGAAATCATGAAAAGTGTTAAATGGGGAAATTTTGTTCAGAGATGTCATACCATGCCAGACCAGAAAACAGTCTGCAGCTCATCAGATACACCACTTGCATCGACTTCTACAACCCCGAACTTCTCACGCCAGACATCTTCTGCTGAGGTGCGAACATCATCAAATCCAAAGTCTGGAATCTCTTTCTCGGCGTTGCTGCATGCTTGTTCGTTGCTAATGAAGGATACGCCAACACGAACGAGAACTTCGTTGTTCTCCGTGGCGTTGAATTGAGTCCAAGCACCGGCTGGCAAGGGAGGGGAGTTCACGCCATCAGCAACCCTTGTCAGACTCTTGGGGTAGATTCCGGCTCGATTGTTCATCCAGACTCCGGTATTCCTAAGAGGTGCTCCAGAGAAGTCGGCGCAGAAAGATAAGTTATAAGTCCCAATGCCGAAAGAGGGATTGAAAGTTCCATTTCCTTGAAGCCTTCCAGTCTTTTCATCAACCTCAACTCTTCCATTGGTGATCGAGTCAGGAAGATCTGTCAGGTCGACCAAAATCAGCGGACTGTTTGGAAGTCCTGTCGCATTTTGAACAGTGGCATTAGTTGGGAATGTAAATCGATAGAGAGCAGTGCGATTCGAAACCGTCATTTCAGCCTTGATCGATGTGTTCAAGCTGACCGCAAAATATCCCGGATGTGCCTCAACGGATCCGTTAACTCGTTGGGAGGCTCGTTCAGTCTTTGTAAAGAAGCAATTGTTGATTTCATCGCCAGGGCATCCAGATTGTGGAAAAATTGGAAAGTTGCCAAGAGAAGGAGACTGAAATCTGTCAGTGGGAATCATCCTCCTTTTCAGAGTCTACGTACCCCTCCAGTCCCCGAGTCATGCATGTGAGAGAATCCGTTTATGTTACTGTTTCCTGACGCAAAACCTCCTTGCTTCTCATTTGGATCATCCACGTCCGCGACAGCCTTAGCCATGCCCTACTTGAATTAATTCATGGCCTTTGGTCCCGAGGGAGAAACATACAAATGGGAGGGTTGCTCCAGGAAACACGTGCCCTTCAGCATAATTAGCTACCAATATTCAAGCGTGGACTCGCCACTTACCTCCACTGCTTGTCCCAATCAAAGGATCGACATAATCGAAGACATCAAAGTCGCGCTTTCCCACCATCCCAGACGTCACAACAGACCCGGTAGCGACAATGGCTACAAGAGCCTGCATCTTGAACCTGTGCATTGTTTCGCAGAGGAATACCAACAGGAACTCGAAACTTGAGGCTCTAGAGATGAGATGAACATATGCAATCAAATTCTCGACCTGTTAAGAACTATCTCGACAACGCACCCCGCTCGAGCGCCCAGAACACTACGTGAAGATTATGCCCATTTTACCACGTTACATACGTAGGTACCATCATCTGCCCCTCACTAATCATCACGACTTCTGAGCCCACAAGAGTTTGTTCGCCGACAGCTGGCGGGGAGAGTAGATCTATACTATGTTGAGCCATAGTTCCTGCAGTAATCGCGGGGTAGTTCGGATTCTCCCCGTGTCGCGAAATCTTCTCCCGAATGATGCATCTGACATGCCTGAACGGCACTTACTAATGCAGGCTGAAATCATTCTGCTTGAAGGCCGCTTGGAAATTCGGTAGCGGCGTCATGGGTTGAGACTTTTGAGATGATGAAAATAGGCAAAAGTTGAGAAGAGGAAGAAATTTCCGGATGCGAGCTCTGAGGTAAGCGAGACACCAGTATATGATTCACGTGATACTTGATATTTCAATGCAACTTGGGAGATTTATTAGTCTACTACTACCCAGAAGCTACATTGACAATGAATGTTAAACTATTGATAAGAATGAAGTAAAGATATAACACGCCCAAGAATGATTGTGCTAGCTATGATTATTTCCACGTGACTACATTCCGTTTTCACTACCTATCAATAGCTACCTATAGAGCTATCTAGGAACTGAATGATCTCTGTGATATTTAGATATGAAACAATGAATTGAACGTTGGCATCCAATGAACTCGCCTTGGACGAAGTGATTAGTTGAGAGACTGAATTTTATTCCATGACTTTATTCTGGGCTTGATAGGGACATCGCCTTCACTTGAGAACACCAAGCTCGCAAAGGCAGCAATTTCATTGCCAAGCTGAGATGATCATATTCTGGGCCAGAACAAACACACGTGCGGTGAGATCTGGCACGTTTCCAGCAGATAGATGAATGATTGGTGTACATCTGTTCAGAGACGGGACGAAGCCTCTAACGCCACTAACTTACTGGCTCCGATCTCTGATTCTCTTGACAACTTGACTCGAAGCAAGCGATGCCATGGTGACATACAATCGCATTGTGAGTTGAGAGACAGAGTACAGAACGCTTGTGGGGAATGGCTGGGCGTGATATCGCGGGCGACCTTCCGTTTAAGCTTCTCGCTTCAGCACCATCAGGGCAGCAAACGCCCCCAAAGCGCCACACTACAGCATGAATGCTCACTAATTCCAAGATGACTCCCGGGAATCTCAGGTTGGTCAAGGCCTAAGGTTAGCGGCGGCCACTGAGACGCCACAGTTGCGCCATCCCAATCATATCTCCACGTGTAGACTCTGTATCTGTTCTCTTCTTCTTTTCACGACCACGGGCATACCGTTGTTCCTCCAGCAGAGCTCTCGAATCGACTTCATTTCGAAATCGTGCTTGTGTACCCCTCAGTGATGGGAGCACAATTTCCTGTAGCGTCAAGGGACGCTGCAGTGGTGACATTCAGAGCAATATCAATTGGCAACGTCCTCATCCCGAAAATGTTCTTTGCAGCTTGCGACCTTCTTTTCTTCTTCCACCGGTGTTCTTTATGAAGATCAGCTGCTAATTCCATCACGAATCCAGGCAAGTCACCGTAGTGGCTTGTCAGCCTCAAGAACAGTGACACGCCATGGATCCGTGGGAGCACAGCGGAGATGGAGAAGTCCCATCTCGCAACACGATATATAGAACGCCAAGATTCCCGTTGAACTTCTTTTGTATCTCTATCAATCAAGTCAATCTTCCATACTCGATAGGACATCATGCTTCTTCAAGCTCTTGCCTTCGCTGCTGCCATTGCGCCAACCTTTGCCGACTCAGACAAGGTCTACCAACATGTTGCCGCCTTCAGCATTGATGGTCTTCACAGCAGTGATGTCGAGAAGTATGTCGCCAAAAGACCTGCATCGACCATTGCAACATTGTTGAAGACTGCATATGAGTATACCGACTGTTACACCTCGGCGCCTTCCGACTCCTTCCCTGGTGTTGCGGCTTTTATTTCTGGTGCCGACCCAAGAACCACCGGCATCTGGGTATGTCTTATTTTCATGCTAATCTGCTCCTTTTTGTGTGGGAGCTGCGGAGCTGCGGGTTGTTTTAGGAACCTACATGTAAATGGGTCGTGTCTGTTTGCTTTATGTCTCAACTCCCGAGATAGCTCTCAGCTCCGAAGCCCTCTTCCACGATTGACTTTTTATAGTGCTAATTTTATGGCAGTACGATGACACATGGGATCGCAGCTTCTGGGATCCTTATTCAATTTCTGACAAGAATTGCTCTGGACCTCCAGGTAAGTGGAATCGGCCCTGAGCTCTTCATAATATTTACCGACTCCTCCCGCAGGTGCTGAGGGTAAGTGACCACCTCCAACTACTGATTGCACCATTTACTGACTACCGACTCAGTCACCTATGACGAATCCAAGGTATATCTGCTTTGAGAACAGATGGAAGACGCAAACTGACTCCGGGACTTTGATGAACAGGACTACGACTCGACAAAATTGTGGTCTGGAGGAATCAATCCCGCCAATTTACCCCAATCTATGATTGGAGGAAAGTGCACTTGGACTTATCCCCATCAGAGAATCCGCGTGAACACCATTTACGAGATTGTCGAAGCTTCCGGCAAGCAGACTGCTTATACCGATAAGCACCCTGCGTACGACATGGTTCGCGGCCCCTCAGGAAAAGGTCTCAGTGTAGGATACTTCCCAGAGATCCAAAGGCAAGCTGATCTATGTTAATCTCCGTTTCTTCTCGTATGAGAGCTTTGCAGCCTTTCCCCACGAGATTACTTTTCGGCCCGTTCAATTTCCCAGCCTTGCCTAGTCTTTCTCGGCCCAATTTCTCCGAGCAACGATAGCCATCGGCTGATACTGGGTGTCTCTACTGCTTGCAATATCCCAGCCTGACCTAGCCGCGTTAAATTTCCAGTCGAGGCGGGGAGATTGAAGCGCTGTTATTTTTCATAGTGCTAATTCCATGGGCAGCTTCGATACCACCAACGTCACTCAGATCATTGGATACGACCAATTGCACGTTGATGCCTTCCTCGACTGGATCAGCGGTACCACTCCTGTCAACTCCGAAGTCCAGAACAAGCTTACTGGAATCCCAACTCTTTTCGGTGGAAATTTCCAAGCTGTTTCCGTTGGTCAAAAGTCATATGGATATGTTGCAGGATCCCTCGACTTCACCGCTGAGCTTCTCAGAGCTCTTGACTTCGTCGATGCATCTCTCGGCAAGGTTGTTGCTGCTCTTAAGGCGAAAGGAATCTATGATGATACTCTCATCATCGTTGCTTCCAAACACGGTCAAGCTCCCATTGACCCCACCAAGTATGGCAAGATCAGCCAACATCTTTTGGCTCCTGGTATATACTCCGATCTCTCCCCATATTTGATTAAATCTTCCCCTTAAGAGTGATTTTCAAAATGCTGACTTCTCGAATAGCGGTCAAGGTCCCAGTCTCATTCATCACCACTGACGATGTTGGGCTAGTCTTCCTCGCCGACGCTCGCGACACCGACGCCGCAGTCGACAACCTCAACGGCCAACGTGATACCCTGAAGATCGCCGACATTATCTCTGGTGAACGCTTGATTTACGAAGGCTATGGTTCGTATCCCTCCCCCAAACCCTACCATTCCAATGCTAACATCCATCCAGGCGACCCTGCCAAAGACCCCGCAGTCCCAAACATCATCATCAAGCCAGAACTCGGCATCATCTACACCACCTCCACCGCCAAGATCGCTGAGCACGGAGGTCTCAGCGACGATGACCGAAAGGTTGCTTGCTTCGCCAGCGCTTCTAACTTGCAGAAGACGGTGTACGACCACAAGGTTTATACTAAAGAATTTGCTCCTACGATTCTGAAGGCGCTTGGACTTGATCCTATGGCGCTACAGGGTGTTGTGGCTGAAAGTGGAAAGGTCATTGATGGTTTCCGTAATTAGATGCTCAGGAAAAAGCGGTTTGACTGAATGAGAATGGAATGGAAGGGGAAGGAGTGTATTTTCTCGAGATAATTCTTAATCAGACATAGAAAGACATTTAAGATTCTTAAGGGCTGATCGGGTATTTACGGTGATATAATATGAGGTTGGTAAAAGACGTTTCGGTCGTTCCACCGAAAGGACAATTTGCTTTGGTGGGACCCCTATCCAGCTTCGCTTAAAGAGACAGGTCACAAATGCCGTGCGGAGGTGGGAATGGCCCATCATTGAGAACAAATGAGCTTCTTCGTGGATGGGACTGTAAATAGAGACATTTCGGTCGTAAAGTATCTTTTGAGCCCCAGAAAGTATGGAAGACTCGAAGAAGATGTTGTGGGTCACGTGCCAGCCCGTGTCTTTAGGCCTTGAACCTAACCCGCACCGACGCCCAGGAAACTGGGATGGCGCAATTGAGTAGTTTGAAGCAGGGTGAAAGATTTCTAGAATTTCTAAACGGATGTATATTAAGCTAACTTGAATTCGGTCTGACTGAAGCGGTTGTGCGCGAGGACATCGACCTTGAGATTTATTGTATCTATACAGGCAACTGAAGGCGCCATCTTCTCGCGTTTTCATCTTACATGTTTGTCGTTTCAATGTCTCTGGGCTGCCCCAGAGTAGTGTTCGTCCTATTTTGACAGCGTGTCCCTGATGGAAAACAGAGTTGGCAACGGGTACACCCGGTTGCACCCAGCACCTCATACGGGCGTACCCGGGTACCCCATACCTTCTGCCAACTCTGATGGAAAGGGCCATTTCATTTATCTGTGAACTCTGAGTATCGGATGCTCATCTCTTCAAAGATATTCCTCGCAAAGGCTTCATATATTTTGTGGTGCGGCGCGTCTTGTAACTTTGTGTACGCGACTAAAATGGACGCCATCCTGATTGAGCCCGTTGACATCGAATCCAATGAAGTCGTAGTTGTCTCCGTCGTATATATAGGGGCCTATAACATCCTGTCTAGACTGCGGATCATCATCTTCATCAAGTGCTTCCCATTCCTCAAAGTCACCGAGCTCAGTATTGTCCCAATTTTTGTCGATATCATGCGTGTTTGGAATGCAGATGCCGTTTTGTTTGATGCAAAATTGATGCCGATCTTCATGGTCCCGTAGGTGGTGTTGAGATGGATTCGGCACAATTGTTGGCCACGGTACACCTCGCAAGACAAAGTCTGTCAAAGCCTCAGGGCCACCAACCACTTGATTGTACGACATGCCTTCATCCGAAGGTATTCCTTTCATATACCCAATTATCCCAGATGCCCGAACATTGGCCGCACGCTTCCATGAGCTTCTCGGTTCCGGAAACATCCAGTTCTCTCCTTGTCCATGCGTGGACATACATTCTCCAAACATCTCAAAAGACTTCAGAAACATCTTCGCCCTGATTGTTCTAAGGAGACCATCCCAAGTACCGTGTAAGAGTGCGGTCTGGTAGAGGATCAGATTTTGAATGGTACGGTGCCCAAGGAGAAGGTGATCGAAACCTTGCTCGCAACTAGCTAGCCCGTCGATATGAAGTATTCCTAGCTTTAGCCAAGTATTAGGCTTAAAGAGCTTCCAAAGTAGAACATAGCAATCTTAAAGTTCTTCCCCGTCAATATCCTAGGCGCAGGACCAGCCTGCATACGTGAAACGAGGATTGAGGATCGAAGCCAAACCTGAGATCTCGCAACTCTTTGCAAGTGCTGAGGGCGGACGCAATGTCGTTCCAAAATCGCCTCAACGGCAGTTCGGTAGCGTCAAACTCCAAATGCAAGGTTCGCAGATGTCCAGCAGCTTCGACAAAGGTTATTCGAAATTCAATTCGGGTGAAGAAATTGACCGGTACCTCGTTGTGTGAGAGTTGGAGCAGAGGTGCCCGACAAATATCTCCACCCTCCTCGTTCTGTTCCTTTTGTTTCTCATTGTACTTGATGATTACTGGCAGAAGAGAGAAGAACTCCAAGTTTATCTGGTCATAGTAAGAGTTGTTTATCTCCGCTCGATTCACTACGCGGAGCAAGTCAGTCAATGGCCGAATAAAGGAATGGGAAAAGACCAAAATTATGAGCACGACTTACTGCACAACTGTAACAAATGATGATCCTTCAACACAGAAGCTTTTTTCGAGACATCAATTCAAGGGAGGCGATCAAGCTTCAGTAGTGCCCCCTCTAATCTGTCTAAATCCTTATAGTTCTGATCGCACCCCTTGACTCGAATGAACTAACTGACGAATTGGTCGATGCATTCGCGTTTGCATCCTGCACGTGATGCAGGATCACGATAACGATATAGCATATCAGCAAGATCCATCGTCGTACGAAGTGGATTAATCTACCTAATCTCAAACCTCAACCACCGAATATCATGGACAAACTCTGATTTTCTCCATACTCCATCCTTTTCTGCATGCGCCAAAGTCATCGCGATCTCGTCGGAATACGAATTCTATGAACAGCCGATTTGGTACAATTTGAGCTAGCATCTTGCATGTGAGTTGAGCATTCTTTAGCTCTTGAGTTCCAAGAGGGCCATCCAGAAGAATTTGTGCCCAGATTTCTGGCGGGAGTGGTCGGCACTTTGGAGTTTTTGGCACACGATTCGAGTTTGACTGTTTTTGTCGTTTATTGGGTTTGTGACAGTCCGAACGCTTCCTTTTTCTTGGATAGTCTGTCTGAGAATACATTTTGGGTTGTTGGTTGTGGTTTGACGTACAGGATAGCCGGGACTCTATTGCTGTCTTTTCACCTGCAAGATTGGTTTGGTGGTGCTGATGTGAGAGAAGAAGATTTATTCCTGGTGAGGTGTGGCAGTCTTTGGCTTATGTTCTTGATCATCAGTTCAAATTCCAGGGTTGAATCACAGTCGATCCATTCAGATATGGACTGTCCACATTCGTCCATGAAACGTGACATAGCTAGAAACACGTGACAGACCTCATAATCCCAAGCTCAACCATTTGCTCAAATCTCTGGAAGAGCGTGATGAAAGCAGAATGCAGTAGAAGAACATTCTCGAATAGGGCAAAAACAGAGATTCGAAGTGACGGGAGCGGGCCGCAACGTTGCCGACTGCCAGCTATGCCGAAACGGGTTCAGCATTTACCCAAACTCTGGGACCGAAGTAAACTGTGCAATCATAATCCAGATTGGGCCTCTGACACACAGCCAAAGGTTTGCAAGACAAACCCAACACTATTTTATGATTCCTTCAAAGTTCAGACGACAATAGCACTTGACTCAACCTGTCGCATTCTCGATGTCCAGCAACACTTGAAGCACTTTCTTTCGATTTCCAGTCCTTCGACGTCCAGGAAAGCTTATCAGAGACAAACAGGTCTTTGATATCCTATCACTCGTGAAAGACGGAGGCTCTTCGAGCGAGATACGTTCTCGACTCGGACACAGAAGTCGCGAAGTGGTGGTCGCCTCAAAATCATCCCCTCTATTCGACATTTGTACCAAAGTAATCATCCTCTGACAGCAGCTAAGATGAACCCACGGTCGGTGAGGTGAAAACATCCGAGCTTGAGCAGGTGGAGGCACCCGTAACGGAAGGACTCGACTCTCCTGAGACTATAGAAGGGGACGATGAGGCTTCTTCTAGTACCCTAAATCAAGACTTGGACGCAGAAGTTGCGAGGTAATGGCCCATATTCAACATGTGCATCCAACGACTGTACCGGAGTCATCATCCCCTCAAACCAGCCAAGATGATCGCACGGCGAATGAAGGTCAAGCATCAAAGCCGGAACAGCTGGCCACGCTCATAGAGGACGAGAAAAATAATTTGAGGAAAATTTCTCGAAAGCAAGTATAACTTTTCCGATTTTGTCCTCCGGCACAGGCTAAAAATGACGCAAATACTCTACGAGATAAGTATCCCGAGTTTGAGAATCCAATTTTTTCCTGCTCTCCAATACAATGTGCGCTAGAAAATCAGCTCCCGAGTAAGCGACGGGGCTGCCACCGTTTTGTGAATCTAACCTTGAAACTGT
This sequence comes from Phialocephala subalpina, assembly GCA_900073065.1. Classification (NCBI taxonomy): domain Eukaryota; kingdom Fungi; phylum Ascomycota; class Leotiomycetes; order Helotiales; family Mollisiaceae; genus Phialocephala; species Phialocephala subalpina. Next base: position 1,889,157 of record FJOG01000007.1, read on the forward strand.
CTATTCAATGTAAGTCAGAAAATAAGTTTCTGAGTGAGCCTTAGCGTACGTGCCACAAAAGCTCGAGTCTAATATTTTAGCCAGTCCGAAAACTTGTTTCACGCACAAGTGGTTCTCCATCCTTCAAAAGCGCTGGAAATATTGTAATGAATCCTTGGTCTGTTTCCCATGAGCCGAACTCCCAAAACGAATGGTGGGATTTGATAAGTCCCCCTAATTTACCGCCCAGCTCGCTTAGCCTTTCGATTTCAGCTCTCCGTATGTCGTTCTCGTTCGGGTTTGCACAACTGGCGAGTTGACGGGATATTTCTTTTGCGATGGCAGATTTGTTGGTTAAACTTTGGATATGGTTAGTTTAGTAGTATATATATCTGTGAAATTCCTCTTACCTCTGCATGACCGTTGATTCAATGATTTTTTGAGAAATGTACTTGCGGATCAATACATGCTGTGTTTGAAGATCGTCAAGTGATGTTCTACCCTGAATACTCGGGCTGGCGTTAGGGTAGTAGCGTTCTACGTGTTGGCTAATGGAGGTAGTCAGATCTACAAAGAATCTGATAATCTCTCTATCTTCAGGGTAACCGGGAATCGATGGGAACTGGTTTCTTTGCATTGAACTCCGTCTCTCTTCGCCTGATGTTTTCCAGAGTCGCTTTGATTTTGATTTTGATGTTGGACGTGGTTTCTGATCTACGGAGGTGTGCGGTCGTTTGGGAGAAGATATAGCAGATCTTTCGGCCTTGCGCCACCACCAACGTCGTACCTCATTATGGCCTTGCTGTAGCGTCTCGGGAATTCCAGCTATTGTCGCCAATGCTGCAGGTACAGGTTTTTCTCGATCTTGATTCTTCCCGTCATCCTGACGGGGAAACTTTGATGTTGCAGATGATTGCGAGTCGGGCGAGCTACGTGAGTCACGAGGAGACATTTGGTTGGCCTCAGCTCTATGACCACAAATCCTGGAGGCGACGCTCTCGTAAGAGAAAGCAAGTGAGACGGGTGAAACGAGGAGATGTTCAGCGCTAATTCTTATCGCTAGGGTAGGAAATATTGATTCACTAAGTCTATAAAGCTTGCGCGCTCGCTTTCAGCTTTACTTTTGTCCTGACACGACATCTTCGATCGTGTCTTTTTGTTATCACGCAACATCCAATCACTACCATAAAGCACACGCATCATGGCCTCTATGGACATTCGTGCAGGAGGTAAAGTATTTAGCAACCATTGGCGTTACCACAATTCGATAACGATGACGTGTTCATGACTACTCTTGATGCACGTGGCAGAGAAGAATGGAGAGGGGCGCAAAAACATCTGGCTATTTTCACTCCCGATAATGATATGCAATAGCCTAAGGCAAATACGAAGTACTTCCATGCGCGTTGAATAATATTTTAGAAAGGAGTGGACATATCAAATAATATATTTACATCAAAAGTCAGTAGGTTCAATCGGTGCGGGGATTTGATAGGCGCTTTATCCGAACCTACCACGTTGATAAAGTTATAATCTATCAACGGACTCTAATATTGTCGCCATGCTCTGACTAAAATCTTATCCCGACTGCAGAATCTCATATGACTGCACGATTGTGCTCAAAGTTCCACAAGGATACAATCTCAGAGATGGCGACCTCAAAAGATCCAGAGCTAGGACTGACAATAGACGCAGAAGTTGTCACTGAGGATGCCGCCGAGCACCCCTAATGTCGATAATTCGGGAAGCGCTCCTGCGCAATTTGATCCAAATGAGCCTGTAGAAATATGGGACTATTTTCAGACCAAAACGCGACAGGCGGAACGGAAGCCAGGCGAGGATGCGCTAAGATTGAAGAATTCGGTTTTGACAAGGACTTGAAAGATCGAGGGGTATTTGGAGCGGTTGAGGTTTTGTACCGACATAATTTGCTTTGGGCACGGGCACAATTATTTAAACAATTCCTGGCAAGACGGGAATGGCGAGACCGGGCAGACGAAAAGGCGTGAAAGGGGATACGGGAAGCACTCAGCGATTACTGTTCGGTAGCCGTCCTTGAGATTTGACGCAGAAGTGCTAATATCCGCTAGCAAAAGCGCTTCAGGAGTATCGGGAGTTCAGAGCATCAGGTCCAGCTATGTTCGTCGAACATGAAAAGCTGATGAAGATTGGTGCATACCTAGCCCACCTCGAGGAATGGGAAACTGAACCAGCAACCGATGCACAGAAAACGTGTTGATCTGAGAACTGTAGAAGAGCGAGCAAAGAAAAGGTGACCTGCTGGTTGCTCGATCGAAGCTCTCCAACTACTACGCGATCCCGGTGTTGAAAGAGTCAAAGTCTAATGTTCGATCGACAAACAATATGAATGCCAAGCGGGCTTTCTACCAGCGATTGATCATGGCTGTGTTCAGCGGTTTCGCATTGGTTGTTCCGATGTTGATAATGACCTTGCATCCGATGAGATTGACGAATTGCTGACGACGAGTATATTTGTTCTGGTTGTTGCAGTAGTTCTAGCTTGGTTGATGGAAACGGCTGAGCCCAAGGATATCACCAGTGCTACGGTCGCATATGCTGCTGTTCTGGTGATGTTTGTTGGTACTGGAACGCTTACACCAGCAGCAGGATGGCAGGAGGACGCAAGAGAGTTATTTGAATGGTCGTGCGGGATGACAAAGTGGATGCGGCTTCCGGTCGAGGTAGACAAGGACTCGAATTGAGGTTGTGGTAAAAGGGACGGGACTTTGCACACGGCAAGCCGTAGTTGGGATCGTTATGTATGTCCCTCAACTCTCAACTGTGTCAACTGGATTGTATTGCTCGATTCGTGGCGATCTGGCGTAATAGGAGAAGTGCTTCTCTTTCCTGGGCCGGATGCAGACCTAATCTCTCCTACCTATTCTCTGCGAGCTTCCGAAAGAAGGCAAGGAGAAAGTGCAGTAATGTAGATAGAACGTCAGTAAAGCGTTTTGTAGATGAACCAATTTCTAGATTTTCGTGGCGAGGCAGAACAAGGCCTACCTCATGTCCAATTTGGATATTCCTGCGTGCTTTTCGAATGCGGTTTCTCAACGTCTATGCCCTTCGAGTGGCGATATGCAATAGTAAGGCACGACCGATATTGTGCTTCCAATTTTCCGACTGTCCTGGTATTCTCCTTGGACGGCTGCCCATGCTGACTATTCCTCCTTCACTCTCGCATCCTTTCAGCCCTTCACTTGGTAAAGCTCGACCTGCCCATGGGTTCGCAGAAAGGTCCCTAGCCTCTCTGGACCTTGACTCCTTTCTAGCTCCCTCTAATTGTTGATGTATGGGAAAACCTCGCAGAGACTCAACAAGCTCCACACTCTTCTAAAACATGATCGGCTAATTGATGTGGTCCTCCATATTGTCCATTATCCACAGACTATAGTTCGAATGAATATGAGCTCCGACATACTCGAAGTCATCGCGCCAATGGCTTTGCTGTCGTGTACAGGTCAGAGGAGAAGGATAGAGAAGGGAGCTCGACACATGAAGCTGAATGGAACTGAATTCGATTGATGATTGCGTTCTAGGTATAGGCCAAAGAGAGGCTATTGAAGTTCCTAGGATGAAAGCTAAATGATCTTCTGTTGAAGAATTCGTGTTATTGTTTGTATCTTCGGACAATCTCATTACGAAGAGCTTTGTTTTGGTGGAGGGCTTTGAGGGCCGCCCGCGCTAGCGGCCGCATTGGAATCTGGGGAAGCTCTCCAGCTCCAAGCTCGACAAACCCGAGCACTAACAACTTCCGGGTATCCAACTATGCGTCTCAAGTCGAAACCTTCCACAATGTCTGCAAAGTCTAAAACGAGCCCACCTCCCCTCCATCACGAGACCTCCACCTTCCACCCCTTCCTCAAACTTCCTCCCGAGGTCCAAGGCATGTCCTAGTACCTCCTCCTCGATGACCCCTCCTTTTTCAAAGTAACCTCCTACTCCCCAACAACGAACCGCTACACAATCACCGGCAAAAATGCAGACATCCTCTCAGTCTGCGAACCATACAATCCTACCGCCGACGTGCGTCCCATCTTCCTGCCTCGAAGCATCTTCAGCTCTTCTAGCAAAAAGCCTGCACCGATATATATACGACCGAGTAAAGATACGCTTTATATACCGTATCCCGAACAATTGGATACTATGGCTATGGCAAAGATGGAGGAGAATCAGTGTTTGAAATATGTGGGTATTATTAGGTCGGCGTTTGATAGATTGACGATGGGCGCGCATATGGAGTATGATACATCCGCCTTGCCGTTATTGTCTGGGCTGAAGAACTTGGAGACGTTATACATCATCGATGGATATGCGAAGGGTTTGGAGGACTGGCAGGATCGTTCAGAACCACAGAAATGCAGGTTCGGGCTTGAGGATGTGGAAGTTGGACACGCCGGACGGACTTTTCATCAATGGGCTAAGTTGAGTTCTGCGGAGATATGCAACTTGCTTAACGTCCGCAATGACTGGGATGTTTGGAGTAGCGCGGATGTTGATCTGATACGAAAGTGCTTCAAAAATTAGGAGGGCAGGATAAGGCTGTTGCGGATGAAGTGGGATGGAGTGGAAGACAAGACGGAATGGAAGTTGCCAAATATTGTGGGGAAGACCTTGTCGAGGAAGCTGATGGAGCCATTATCCTGGACCTAGACGGAACTTAGATTACGATACGAGCTGGAGTTTGAGAAGTTGTTGCTGGGATTTTGCAGCGTACGAGCGCCTTTGGGTACTCTTCGAACGGCCCATGTTGCCAAGCGGAATTCCCTTCGGCCCTTCGCGAATCAATCCCCATCAGTCTCATCATCAGTACTTGCTTTGGTCCTCAACTCACAGCTATTTGAAATTCAAGTTATGTTAATTGGTCAATTGGTCAATCACGATGCATCTTGGGGATCAGATTGTTTCTCTTCTATGTATTCATTTCTTGGTCTAGTAATTCTCGATCGGTTCCCGAGAGCACTCATGGAGAACAAGCCAGCTTGCTATCCTGAAGACTCAATACTCAAACGTACTTAGTATACTTGCTCTTCTGTCTGTGTCGTGCCTTCCTAGGTCTATCTCATGCTCAGAATAAGCGCGAACGCCTCTCCGCAATCTGAGCTACTAGGTGTTCATGATGCTCGTCACAGATCCATTTCCACTCAGGTTCGTTGGCCCATTCCTCTTCAAGATACGTGAGCATCTTCTCGAATAGTGCCATTTGTGAGCGGACCTTGGCCTGTTAAGTCTCCTTCTCTTGCTCGCTCATGATCCCACTCAGGATCCAGAGCTCGTGAGCAATCAGCTTATCGAAGCGTCTGATCTTCTGCCTGTAGATCACCAAAAGCCTCCAACTCCCCATGAATATAATCATGGCGGCAGGATTTGAGTTGATCAGGCTGATTGTAGATGCTCTGGAGATCGCATAATCTTGAGACTACTTCGTCCTGCCGTTCCTCTGCGGTTAGCAGGTTTCGGAAACGGTCGTGGAGGATGGAGACGATGGTCTCGAGGTGGTCTACTTCGATACGGTCCTTGTAGTGGAGCTTGACATCCTGCTGGGAGATGACGATGCGGGTTGAGGCAGTGATTCTGACTGTGGTCAGTTGCTTCTCCACGTTGATAAGCTTGTAGCACATCAAGGTTCGGAAGGAAGGAGATGACGGGCTGGTTGAGGCAATGGAGCCGACTGGTGGTCCGTACATTACCATTTTGCTTGTTTGAGTTGAGTTCGAGTTTGTTTTGCGTGGATTTCGAGTCGAGTCTAAGTCTGAAGTGCTGGAGTTGAAGATGTGTTGAACGGGGTGAAGTGGTCGATGTACCAGGTCTCAGTCCCATTGAGAGGATGAAAAATGCCATTGGCAGCCACTGTTCCGTTTTCCATCTTCATCGAACAAGTTTTTTGATCAGTTTGTGGTTTGTGGTTTGGATGTTGCTAAAGTTTTGACTGCAATTCGGTGAAAGCATTCGTTGATTCCGACAATGGCATTGTTCTAGCCTCCTTCAAGCCGAGATCTGAGCAGACAATGACAAGATACATTCGTTATCCGGGAACTGCTCCGCGCCACAGAGTCCATGGTCTTTGGCGCAATCTTTATCCACAACTATTTTTCTTTCTTTCAGAAGATGTCGACGAATTCAACGAGCATATGCTAAGTTCCGCAGAAGGAAGATATTCAACATCGAGACAATCAAGGCTCCGTCTTATTTCCGCCATTGTACTGAATTTCAGCCCCCAAAACATTTCATTTATTTCGTTGCGCATCGCAAGAAAAGGGCGTCCATAATAGTAACGGGGCATCAAAAGGCGTCGGGCCTCGCATGACAACATCATCGCAATCTCGAAGCAGCAAGTCACACAAGCGTGTCTCCGAGCAACACGTGATGCTGATTTTCGTTCCCCAGTGTTGTGGTCTGAGGCTTCTACGCCACTGGTGGCGTGGAAGGCCCTAGAACCACAGGTTAACGTAAGCTGTGGAAGGCCCTGGAAGGACCTTGAAGGGCCTGTTGCCACAGGCCCTACAAGACCCTAAAGCCTATAAATTCAGCGTACTTGTCCACTGTAGAGTTAGAATAGTAAGTCTTATAGCACACCTCAATTTATCACGTGCACGCTAGTCTAAAATTTATCCGCAACACCCAGCCAGCCTTGACCCCGCCATCCTTCACCGCGGCAGCTGGACAGTCCCGCTGACAACCATCAGCGCTCATCCCGCCAGCCTTTTTAAGGTTAATCTCACCTCAAGCATGAAGTTTGCCTATCCCACGATAGAAAGACAAGGGCTTCACCGCGAGATAGGAAGGTCGTAAAGTCTTCGGTGCATCCTACCTTCTCAGTCGAACACCTCTCCCAACCCCCGCCTTTTGTATTCATTTCCCCTCTGTCTTGCGAAGTCCAATAATTGAACAGGTTTAACGGATCAGCGGTACAACACGCCAACCTCGTCCACTTGTCATGCGGAACAGGTCTTGCCGTATGGTAGTCCCATGAACCTTCTGCTTTACAGCTGTTCGGTGAGAAGCCATTCTGTCCTAATCGGGTGATTACCAGTGACATTGCGGCACGTGCCATATTCAAATGAGACGTTGTGTTTGGTTGAAAACATAGGGCTGATCGGTGTGCGTTGTTGCGAGCATTATGAGTCGTGAATTATTTGTGGCTTGCATGTGTGGCTGTTGAGCTAAAGCCCTCACCACCTTTTTGATTTGCGATGCATCCGCCTATCACGAGACTAGCATCCCGATGTTGTTGTTGCGGTCGGGATTGGTTTTGTTTTTGATACAAGGCAGATGGCTTGACAACGGGTGATAATGTGGTGGTCAGCGTGTGGTTCGGAGGCATGCTCCTGTTCGGTATTCAAGGCACGACATCCCCACCTTCCGTGAGCCTCTTAGTGAAGGTCTTTATACTCTCTCTTCTCTTGTTGGATTGCCTAGGACCTCCCACTGGCAGACAGCTCTGGGAAGTAATTTACAGGATGTTGAAGAAGTATCTGGCGATATGGCTTGCCATATTTGTCCAATTATCTATTCAATGGTTTGGGAAAACAACTCCAACCATCTCGTCTCCTCCTATCTCAAGTCCAACATACGGACCTCATTCAGAAAGCACACCTTGCGAAGAGTCAACAGCCACACCGATACATGTCTATTCTTCTCCGAGTAGTCAAGCATCTCCATTTGGGACACCTTCATATTGGACCAAGAGTTCTTTCGTTACTTCCTCAGAGAGCCCTTCGACTTCGCACGCATCATACTCAAGTCCGCCGAACCCTACATCGTTCACGACCCACGTGATAACTCACAGTACAACCATCACGACGGAATGCTCTGAGACTCCTGGGTCGATCACGACCTACGTGATAACCCACAAGACGACCCTCACCACAGAATGCACTGAGCCGACTGGGTCAATCACTACGCCAAGTAGCTCCCCACCTCAGTCAAAATCTTCAACAACCGAGCGCACGGAATCGTCTAAATCGAGTTCGACCCCGAGCACGATTTCATCGGTCACAACACCAACATCATCAACATCGGCATCGTCCACAGCATGTCTCCCGACCTCAGTTACTATATACAAGACTGTGTACATCACTTCCGAAATCACGACGCAGGTGATCACAACTCAGCCCTGTTTCAGCACGCCTTCAATCATTGTCATCACAACCACAATATTTGAAGGTGTCACGTATACAACTCCAGTCACTGAATATCAGACTCTCGTCTCTACCAAAACCCTTCCAGGATCTATCAGTACGACTACTCTACCTCCCTCCTTTGTGTGCCAGGCTGGAACGACATATGTCACCAATTTCAACTATGGAAACTTCACAACGACAATTCAAGACTGTACTAAAACAGGAGACACATCCAAATCATGTCCAAGCTTCTGCCCTTACTCTCAGACAACCACATGCGCCCCGCAATCAATAATCACTTCGACAACTACTGATCTTATCGTCTTTCCACCAACAACGATCACTAGCACGACTACGGCTTCTTCATGCCTCTCCACAAGCACTGTCAATCCAACGACTTGCTCAAGCTGCGTCCCCGTGACTGTCTCCGGAAGTTGTACATCAACCTCTGGAAGTTCAAGCACCACCTGCTCGCCAATAACAACGATCTACGCATCGACCTGCTCTCCAACTTCTTCATCTTTGAGCTCAGGATCTTCGTCGACAGCTTGCACTCCAATCACGATCACAGCGAGCAACACGGCGTCTACATGTTCAGGAACGACCATCTACGCTAGCTCATGCTCTCCAACCCTCTCGTCTAGCTCTTCGGTATCTACTTGTTCACCAACAACTGTCTACGCAAGTTCTTGCTCCTCCACTTTGTCATCCTCCTCCATAGGTTCAACTTGTTCGCCAACAACAGTTTACGCAAGTTCCTGTTCACCCACCTCTTCACTCTCATCAAACTCCCAATCAACAACTTGCAGCGCCACCAGTACAGTGACAACGACCCTAACGCAAGACTGCACACTCACATCATCAACCTACAGCATTTCAAGCACAAACTCACCATCATCTTGCACACCGTCAACCATCACAATATCAATAACTCCCTCCCCCACGCCCTCATCATCCAGCACCTCAGCATCATCCTCATTTACCGCCCCGCCAGCGAGCCAGAGCTGCCCTCCTCTTCACTGTGAGAAAGAACACGACTATCTAATTCTCTTCATCCTCTTCCTGATCTTGTTTGTTATCTTCTTCTTGTTGTTTGTAGGGACCTGTCTTTATCATTGGAGATTTAGACATAGAGTGCGCTGTCAGGTTTGTGAGATGACGGCAGATGTTTGTACGTGTCCTACGGGACCGACATTGGGTGCAGGAGGAGCGGCTGCTGCGAATGGAGGAGGAGGAGGAGGAGGAGCGGGGGATGGCGGCGGCGGAGGGGGGTATGGGCAGGCGAGCTAAGTAATTAGATGGCAGCTCTGAGGAACTATAGAATGCCTGGCTGAGATGAGGTCTTCGAGAGAGGAGAACGTAGGAACAGTTAGTGGGATGCTGACTCTGGGCTCAAGCGAAAGAGGCGTTTGATATCGATACCAGCTGAACTTTGATGACAAGAGACGCTTCACTTCATAATGGCATGATAGCATAACATCAGAGCCTCGTGGTGAGCTCGAGCTCTATGATATAGTAATTGATAATGAACGGTTTGATTATGCTAAGAAGCAGTCCTGTTTTGCTCTGGGGCTTGAGTTTAGGGATGACTCGCTAAATTCCAGTGAACGTACAGCCCCTGAAATGCTGGAGTTACCTCGTTAAGCGACTACCCTAAAGCGGGGCACGTCCGATTCGGTTAGCCTCTAACCATTTCCCAAACTTAAACTCCAACACCATGCGCTGAGATGAAATTATCCATGCGATGCGATCATTGGCAGAAGTCTTCGATAGACAATTGGTCAACTTCTAGGGAACGAGCCCACGCATAGTCCAAAGCTTCAGATGGCACTGCGTCACAAACATGCTTTTCATAAACACGAAAACGAGGGGGCTGTGCATTTTGAGTGAAGTTTTGTATCAGATACCAATATCAGACCAATCTATCAAAGTGTTTGGATTTTACTAAGACATCTCAGCTTCTAAATGTCTAAATCGTCCCTGCGTCAGAAAAGATGCCCGAGCTGCGACTCACATCAGACATCATCGCAACAACACAACCTCCTTACTTGCGAGATGAACCTCTTGCTGGAGGATGGAGGGCCAAACTTCGAAAGAATCTGTCTCATAAAAGTTCAGATTCTCATAAGTAAGCTTGCAACCTTGCCTCCTCCCTAAGTTTTGTACTTTAGTTCATTCGTTGCAAGCCAGACTCATCCATTTCCTCCGAACAGCAATCTAATACCTACCCACACTTCAAAAGTCCAGCCTTCTTCCCCAAGATCAACTTCGATACACAACTACAATCACCATGTATCTCCCACATCTCTTTATCACGCTCTTCCTTCTCGCCGTAGCTTTGGCCCAACCAGCCCAAAACCCACGAGACTTCCTCGGTGCCATCGGTAGTGCCGCCAGTGGTGCCGCCAGTGGTGCCGCCGCCGCACTCAAACAACCATCCTCAACTGCCGCCGCCGCTCCACCACCACCGCCTCCACCACAAGTATGCACCTGTACCGTCGTCTTCGGCAACAAAGGTACTACGGCGATCAGTAACGCGACGGTTGGCTCGACAATCGGTCTCACGGGGCAGGATAAAAAAAAGCAAGCTTGCTCAGCGGATCTTTTGGTTGGGACGGGGTGTATTTCGTCGACGACGAATGAGAGTTCGAATAGTTGCGTTACGAGTTCGACTTGTACTGTTGCTTGAGAGGGAGGGTTGGTCGGCATAACTCAATAATTGTGATAACGGCGTTTTGGGATGCTGGAGCTATTAGAAAGATGTTTGATTCACATCTCTTATGCCAGGTGCATCAAATGTATCATTAATCCTACTTCAAGTCCTCTTTGAAACTTTCGGTTTCTGCCCGATATCTCGAGTCCAATCTCCTCGTGATACCCGTATAGTTCATGGATTTAAAGAGTCTAGGAAGGGGGAAGGACCAGAGCAAGCTTGTCAGGGACAGCACTTTCCGATACATGGCGACTACTGAAGACAAGGTTGACATCCTTAACGGGATTCCAGTCTAGCGAGAATTGAGGACCACTTCCATCTAACCGTGCCAGCATGGAGGAGCAGCAAGTGTCGTCGAGGAAGAGACAGTGGTTCTCAAATGAGTCGGCGAATTGGCGACGCTGAGGGCGGCAGCACGCGAGTAATCCAGAGGACTGTATTCGACGATAGTGAGAACTCAACAGATATCAAACAAGCTGGAAGTATTTGTTGTAAAAGAGTAGAACAAAACTCGAAGCTGACGCATAATGGCGGAGATAGGATCTTGACAAAAACACTGGGAAAGACTTGAAAACATAAAATAATGAACGAAGGGGCGGCACATTTAGGAATGCAAGATCTTAGAAAGGTCTAATGCTGCGCTGCGGGTTAGTGATCATGCGCCAAATTCGAGCCCATGAAAGCACTGAGATCTGGCGACTGAGCCCGGAAGCACAGTGGTTAGCCCCTTGAAACGTTGAAGCGCAAATAAAAGTTTAATAGAGACTTTTACCCCGCACTTACTCGGCACTTTCTCAAAACACCGCTCCCAGAGGTCATTCTTGAACATGTTAACGGACCATAGAAGGCACTCAATACAGCCTGGCACTCCCCTCCACTTCCTAATGGACTATCCTTTATTTGCCTTACCTCTGACATTCTCACTCTTCGATCTTCGCTTCCTTCTCATCTCCACATCGCTCTCAGCCAGCCAGGTGCTCGCCTTCACAAATTGCAAAACGTTGATCAGTTGCTTTATCAACATGCCCAGAAAGCTGATACGTGCTAGAAACAACGGCCATGCTGGATCCAACTTATTGGCTCTAGCTATCTCGAATGCGCCTGCGCCATGAGGGCTGTTTGCGACGACTACTTCAATTTCTGAGTCACCTGGAGGCGATGTGAAAGCCAACAGGTACAAGGCTATGAAGAACAGCTCATTGAAGAAGCAGAGCAAGAACGATACAATCTATAATTGATCAGTTGAACCTCCCATCAAGATGTAAAGCACTTACTTTGTTAGAATAATACAAATTCAACAGCCAACTCCTCTCCTCATCAACCATCTTATGACTCCGCTCCCCTCCCAAAATCAAACTCGTGCACATATGCACATAATGACTCGCAAAATCCAAACAAATGAGCCCTTGAAACACGATTGACCATCGCGGCCATGCTGAGGACAGGAACACGAGGAGACAAGCTGTAGTGCAGCGATCTGTCACCATGTCCAGAACGGCACCGAAGTAGCTTGCTTGGTCTAGATACCGGGCCAGGAAGCCGTCGACAGCATCGAGGAGGCAAGAAAGACTGTAAAGCGCAGAGCAGCGACGGGGATGTACTGGCATATAGTAGAGAGAGGTGATGGCTAGAACGATCCGAATGTAGCCTAGAGACAGATTAATGAATAACACATGCAGGGTCGAACAAAGTCGACTTACCGATGATGCTGGGCCAGAACAGGAACACATTCTCTGATCTTGGTTGATCGCGAGTCTCCAGGACCGGTGAAATGGGAGCATTTGAACCAACAGCTGTGTGCCTTCGAGTCCTTGACGTAGACATGATTGATTTCAGGGCGGCGAGGGAAGATTTGAAAAGCTTGATGAAAGAAATCTGGAGGAGAAGAGAGATGGGACGTGGACTTTCAGGCACCAGTATTGGCGATCAGCTCTAGCGGTCGGCACAGCTGTTTATCCGGCGGCGTGGATGCCAGACCGAAAAGTAGTTTCCGATTTCCGAAATAAGAGCAATCTCATAATCCCCATGCTTGAAGTCGTTCTTGACGTTTGAAAATAGAGGTGGGTTGTCGTTTTTAGGTGTGGAGTTTGAATAGGGCGCGACTCGCTGGACTCGAGGCTTTTCAGGGGGCCGAACGTCAGCGGCCGAACGTCAGCGACCGAACGCCCATTGAAAGCCTGCAAGTGAACGAAACGGCCTGAACAATGACATAGACTATCTTCTTTGAAGTAAAGAGAGAAACATGCTGCGGCTATTAGGAAACAGTGATGCAAGTGCCATAGGATCTCAACATCTGCCCCACGACTACAAACCCGCCAATGGCTGGCGCTGCATAGCAAAAAATGGCAACTTTGTAGAAAATTTTGTCAAGAGCCCTAAAATCTCCCCCACCCCGTCTCCTAACACGTTCCATAACAAGTTTTGCCGCCCCCCAACCCGCCACCAGAAAAATTGAACCTAGCGACCCAAAACCTAGCCACGTCATGGTCCAGACACGCTGAGCATGTGTGCTGTGACCTTTGTGAAATCTTGAGAGTGCGCCGTTTATAGCAACTGGTACCACGGTAGCCAATAAAGAAGCACCAAATTCCAAGTAGTGGCTTGCGTTGGTTAGAAGATCTGAATCCTCTTCGTGGTTCGTAAAAACCCACCAAGCTCTTTCCGCAGTATGGCCGGGGATTGCTTCATATATTTGATAATCGTCGCTTTGCCGACTGCTCTCGTCCCATTTGATTGGATTCGTGAGTGGGACTAATAAGAGTTTCTCAGAAGGGTAGTCAGATGCTTTGGAAGACTGTGCGGTTGTGGGTTGAGACCCTTCGGTATCCACCCCATGTATTGTCACAAAATCTGTCGGTAGACTCGAAGTCTTTTCTTTATCAGGTGCCAGGAGTTTCTCCAATCTTTTGTTCTCAATTCGATCATCGGATGACTTTCCAGTATCAGTTGTTATCTTTTCATCAGAGACCAATCCGTCCTCCACAGTAGTCTCTGGGGTTTTAGCACTCTCAATGAGAATATGCAAAAGTTCAACTTGGGTTTCACTACTGACTTGAACTTCTCCAGATGCGTCAACGCTAACGGTTACTGGTTCGAGAATCCACCGGAATGTCTCCTTGGCGTCTGGTGGGGTAGCATTTGGGCTCATTTGGATCATATCTTCGTCCAATTTTCCAACGGTTCCCTTAAATACATATTCGTCACCTCTTAGTCGAGCTTCCTCCATGATCGATGATTCAACCATATATATCGCAGGGAACTCCGGGCAAAGAAGGGATCCAAGAAGATTTAACACAGAGACAATAGCGTAAGGTGCCACAGTGAGACCAAACGCCGCATATCCAAATTGGGATATCTGGTCTCCGCGAGCCCGGTATAGAGTGAAAATCGCGTAAATTGCTTGGCCAAGAGAGACCAGAATCTTGACTAAGCTGTAATTGTACGAAAGTCTAGCGGTCTGAGTAGTTTGTAGACGTACGCCGGATTCGATAAATGTTGCCCGCCGGGGCACGCGAGAAAGGGTATAGCCAGGTGGAACATTGTAAGAACCGTGAATACGAAATCCAGATTCGCTCAGGTCGTCTTCGAGCATACCTCGGAGCGCAGGTTCCCGCCATGGCGGGTCATACATAACAAGACGAGTAGTCTTCTGAGTCGGTTCCGTTGTGTTAGTGCCTATAGGATCCTCTTCCTGCAACGAAGCCGCAACTTGGCCCGCAAGCCAATTTTTGTCGATATTATGGTTTTTGGAGCTTGACTCTGGTAAAGGCAGACGAAGTATTGTATTATGCAACTTATCGCGATCCTGGGGCTTCCATTCAGGAGTTCGGATGACCATGCAAAGAGCACCGGCTCTTGCAGCCTTCTCTAGATCATTACTTCTAAAAATTGCCAGGCTCACAATTCCCAAAATGCCGCGGAAGGCACCAGCAGCTGGGAAGAACAGCGCTATCACAACAGTCATTGCAACACTAGAGTTCCCCTCGCCTGGTAAAGACCTCGTCGTTACGGCGTGCGCAGCATAATTGGCCAAGTAGAAAATCACAATATCGGTCCACCTAGTGGGAGTGCAAAGAAGGCCAGGAGTCCCATGATTAGATGTGCCGTTTGGAAGCGGTATCGTGATGTTCTGCAGCAACGGAAGTCCTATGACCCCCTGGAGTAACAGGAATAGCGGATACATGGTGTGAGCTGGAACAAATCATAGGAGATCTTGCTTAATGAGCAAAGAAAGTGTTTGCAGAGAGATCAGTCGAAGTTGAATAAATGTCGGAGATGCGTTCGAAAATTGAGAGCTGAGCATGAGCGGGTTCAGGGTTCATATGCGCCCAGTGAGAGAAGCACCTGGCAGCCACTTGGTGTTTTTGGGAATGATCGCTACCTCGTCTGCCAACCACCACCTGCCTCTCTGATTCTTGAATGGCTGTATGCCATATGCGAGCTGGAAATCCCTGCAAAATGGCCTGCTTTCATGCATCCCACACACTGGCTTCCCGTGTCCGTTACACAAAACCTGCAAGACACGTGTCGAGCGATACTGAAGAGAGACTGGAAGGCTGAAATGACGAATTTCGTCCCGCCTTTGGACCCAATACGTTGTAAGGTAGTGCTTGAGGTCTTTATCGTACACCATATGCCCTGGCCAATAGATTTCGCCTCTGAGACCTATGATCATGTAATTCATTGCTCATTTCCCACCTCCTCAATGGCTGCAATCAGCCCGTCAATGGTTCCCCGCGTGGTTTCTCGTTTGACGACCACTCTGAAGAATGAGCCTTTCTCTCAAGGTGCATAATCAATCATGAATCCCATTGGTATCAGCCTCTGCAGGTATTCAAACTCATTAACGGAGGGCAGCAGAACCAGGGATAGCAGACGACGATATCATCGAGCATGCAGTTGTCGACGACACAAACTCGAATTCTTGAGACCTCCCGGACGGCGATCCGTACATTCAAGCACTAAGAAGGAACTAAACGACGTCTCGAGGGAACTAACCACTTTTGAAAGAGAATACCTGATAATCTTCAATTTGAAGAGCACGCGCTAATTGAAAGTCTAAACCCAAGGCATACTTCCTACTACAAGCCGCTTCAGACCACGGGCACATTGTGAAGTTAGATTAGAAAGTAAACCAACGAGATGATTTACTGCCAGTTCTTCAGCACCGTATCACCGTCTCTGATCCTCGCAAGCTTCAGACTCTCATCCCAAAGCTTCTTTTGCTTCATCTCATCACGTGCCTCAACGGAGGGGGTTGCATTCTCACTTCCATCCAGATATACAGCTTTGGGGTGCTGTCCTAGCTTCTTCTCGTCGAATGAAGCCAACATCAGATCTGCAGCTGACTTCCAAGGTGGTCGCATGAAACCATTGGGGTTGAACCAGACGGCGATTTCTTGTATGAGAGGTATGAGGTTACGAAGAAGGAATCGAATGAGAAATGGACTGGTCCTCGTGATTCCAGTTCCGCCCATCGCCGCAGGATCCATTGAGACGACTGAGATATTTGATAGGGCGGGGTCGGCATCGAGGCGACGTTGAAGCTCGTAGCTATAGCTCATGTAAGAACAGATTCGACAGAAAGAGGAAATTGACTTGCTGGAACATCATCATCAAGGTCTTACTGGCCCCATATCGACGCATGCCGGCTTTGTATCCACTGTCGGTGTATGTAACACCTTTGGCCAAGGTCTCTGTGTCCGTGAAGACCATTTTGTACTCCTCATCGCTGAATATTGCTATACTATTATTGCGTGGATGGTCCGTATCGTGAGTCCAGGATTGAACAATGACGATTCTTCCATTTTCCTTGTCCATGGATTGAAGAATCATCAAAATAAACAGGAAGTTGGCGAGGTAGTTGACACCGAAGTTCATCTCGAATCCATCCTTGGTGAATGTCTTCGGTTTCAATGCTTCGGAGTTTGCGTCTTGGAAGGCTGCGTTGAGGACCAATGCACGGATGGGCTCCAACGTGCCATTCGCGATTCGAACGTTGATGTCAGCCGCGACACCACGAATGCTCTCGATACTGCTCAGGTCGAGTGCGATGACCTCGGATTTGAGGTTTGCTGGAGCTTTCTCTAGTACAGTAGTGAGGTCTTTGGCCGTAGCTGGATTGCGAACAGTGAAGAGACCACGATACTCCTTGCCGTACTCGGATTTGCTGAAGTTGGCCACGAATGCACTTCCCAAACCTCCATTCGCACCTGTGATGAGGACGCTGCCTTTGAGGTTAACCATTGTTGATGGGGTGTGAGACGCAAGAATGGGCTGGTGAGATGTTGAAGGCTGAGGTCATTTTGATGAAGCTAAAGGATCAATATACGTTCCGAAACTGCCGAGTGAGACACAAGATGCGAGCAGCTGGGCTTGATTGGTCTATGAGACGAGATGGAGACATTCTTGCGAGCAGCTAGGCTTGATTGATCTATGAGACGAGACGGAGGCATTCTTGCGAGCTGCGCCGCTCACCAGCCACAGATTACCAGCCACACTGTGGCGGTTTGAAATGTCTCGAAAATTCTCTTCAATTTCACTTCAACTCGTCTCACAACATCGCGACTGGCTCGAGTGAAGCTGAAAGTTCAGGCCTAGGCTCATTCTATGGATACACAGCTCTGCATCAATTTTTTCTGTCAGGTACCTCTTATCTCCTCAAATTGATGTTGAACGGCAGCTCAGTCCCAACATCTTCAACCGTCGAGTCACGGGCGTCTCATATGCAACAAAATCCAGCAACAATTTGCTGAGGTTACATAGTATGAACTATGTGCATTATGCTTATGGAAGATCATCTTCTTGTCTATGGCGATTCCTCCAAGAGATCGATAGTCCGAGAGATCCAGTGGATGTGGCGCTGCTGAGGAAGGAGACGGTTCTCTAGGTGGCTTGAAGGCCGGTACTTGTTTATGGTCGAGATGTTTAGTCCTTTCTCCCTTTGGGATATATAGGATATAGATAGTACATGAAGTCATGTGGAATTCTTCTCTGTGGTTGTGGCGAGTGCGTTTATTTCATTCTCCAAGTTCATGGTCGCGTTGTCGTTATCATCGATCATGTATCTTGCCATATATACCTTTCAGATATGAGCCTGCCAGGATACAAGGCGCAAGAGTTCCTGGTCTCGAATTATGCATTTTCGCATGTCCAGGTTGAGATTGGCGTACCTTTGGTGTCGATCTCTACAACCCCGCATCCAATCTAGGGATAGTGGAGGAGCTGATGCAGGGGTGAGTCCGGACGACAGCACCGAACTGAACTTAGCAGCTGCTTGTCTGCTCGCTGCCGAGGGAATTGGCGAATAGTATGGAATGGATTCTTGCCCTGGTCTGGACCTCCATGAGAGTTCCGAACCAAAGCTTGCTCTTTCCCGTGCTAGCCTAGCATATCAATTGTAGTCACTATGCCTCGGTAGCCCCTGAGATCTGCATCGAATACATACCCTCGTGCTTGCCACACCTCTCAGAAATGAGAGGCCATCTTCCATATCCTGCCAGCGATGGATCCCCGAGATGTTGCTCTGGCGGAGCGCGTGCCATTCCTTGACGTGGAGGAGGAAAACAAGGAATTGAGCTCGATGTCGGAATCGGAAAAGAACTGGGCTTCAGGATCGAAATACCTTCACTTCCGTCAATTCCTCCAATCAATACGAAGCACTGCCCAATTGCGACCACGATGGGGTCCAGAGCATACACAACACGCGAAAACTTCCGCCCTGAAGTTTGCATCATTCTTTATACCAAGTTTCGTACAACGAGGTTCGGAATCGAGAAAGGAGCTACATGAGACAGCATATCTCGACGGCCTGAGAGGTTACGCTTGTTACGCGGTCTTCTTCTCTCACTACACAACTGCATATTGCAACGAAGTCTGGCACCCGTACGGCGAGGGCGGCAACCATCATTTCGTTCAAACCTACTATATCTTCCAACTGCCAATCATTCGTCTCCTTTTCAATGGGCAAGCGGCAGTCACCATCTTTTTCGTCCTCTCCGGCTACGTTCTCAGCTACAAACCCCTCAAACTCATGCACTCCCGCGATTTCGAAAAACTACAAGGCTCATTACAATCTGCGATATTCCGAAGATGGTTCAGACTGTTCCTCCCCGTCCTAGCATTATGGATCATCAACATATTTCTCGTCGAATTCGGTGCCTTCAGTTGGTTCGACGCCTTCCACGCCGAGAACGAGAACATGCCTCCTGGTATCGTCGAAACGTATTTGGCGGCCGGAGATTCATTTTGGGGGACTGTATACAATGCATACCGGGACTTCTTCGACTTTGCTCGTGGCACGCTGTTCAGTTGGACGAAAATGGGTATTCTGCCACAGGTCGATGGCCATACATGGACTCTCCATGTCGAATTCAGATCCAGCTGCATTCTCTTCCTGTTCTTGAACGGATGCTCGAAGATGCGCGCAAATCTACGACTAGCATTCTTCATACTATCATCAGCATTCTGCCTCTTCTGGGACGAATGGGCAATCGCGACTTTTCTTGCCGGCTCTTCCATCGCCGATATGGACCTCCGAATGCGACGACGCCAACAAGCTAATGCCCAATTATCACCTGAAGAGGAGACCTTCGACTCCCTCCCGCTCGTCCCATTCTCGCGAACAATCTCACTAAGTCGCCTCCGCAGTCTCTTCTCCTTCCTCGGCCGACGAGACCAACTCCGCTGGTCCATCCTCTTCCTCATCTCCCTCCTCATCCTCTCCTACCCCGCCGTCGGTGCCGACAAAGTATTCTTCTACCGCACCCTCTCCTGGTACCACCCCTTCACCGCCTGGGACCTCTTCTTCTGGGAATCAGTCGGCGCAATCCTAGTCGTGTTCATCATTGGTCGTCTACATGCTGTTCGAAGAGTTTTGGAATGGCCTGTAAGTCAGTATATGGGGAAGACGAGTTTTGCGTTGTATTTGTGTCATGGGACTATGATTAAGACGTTGGGACATTTTATGGTTATTCAGACGTGGAATAGGGTTACGGGGTATACTGGGTGGGGGTATGCGATGGGGATTTTGTTGCCGTTGTTTTTGGTTGTTGGACCGGCGTTGGTGTTGGTTACGGATTGGTTTTGGAGGGGAGTTGATATTCCGAGTGTGAGGTTTGCGAAGTGGGTGGAGAACTTGGTTAAGGATCAGAATATTTAGAGATATTGTTTTAACACAAGATCGAGATTCAACTTTATCCTGTGCATTGAAAGTCAAATGTATCACCGCCAAGTGGCTCCTCTCAGGCTTGGTGGTTGGTCGGTCGCTGCTAAAATTGAGTCCCTGAAGCCCCTAAAATTTAGCGACCAGGCCCTATTCAAGTCGAATAAGAACACTAGAGATTTCGTAATTATCTGCCAACCTTCAACTTCGCACATCGGTGTTGCAAGTCCAGAAACCAAACGTTGACAACTTCTTGGTGAAGACAATTTATTCTCAGCCCGCTTGCAAAGACTCAAGGTATAATGGCCCGTGACGGTGGTGACGACGGTGACGGTGGCTGTCCGGGAGTTCCAAGTCGTTGGGTTTTGCACCTTTACCCTAATCCAATCATT
This sequence comes from Phialocephala subalpina, assembly GCA_900073065.1. Classification (NCBI taxonomy): domain Eukaryota; kingdom Fungi; phylum Ascomycota; class Leotiomycetes; order Helotiales; family Mollisiaceae; genus Phialocephala; species Phialocephala subalpina. The sequence goes on from FJOG01000007.1 coordinate 1,909,548, forward strand.
CAATGGTGGTGGCTTGCTGACGTTTCGTGGCGCGCCCTCTTTGATCTTTTAAAAATTTGCACCTTTTGCTAGTGGTCCGCTTCCGATCCTATCATGTTGTGCTTGCCTGCAGCTCGCAGCCTCACCCGTCCTCTTCTTCCTCCCTTCTATATATTTCTTGTCTCCTTCATCCTTTCCTTGCAGGCTCAACTCCTATCACAGAAATACATGAACTGCTGTCGATCCGTTTTCATCCGCCCTTGAAGGGAGTCGCCATGTCGTCGAACGCATTCGAGGCTGGGGAGGTACCAGCGACAATTTCCTCGCAGCCTCGCCAATTAACAGCTCTCGAACGCAACAACCAGAAATGGGAATCTCATAAAAATGAGATCCGGAGCGTCTACATCGATCATGACAAAACCCTCAAGGAAACGATGCAGTGGTTTGAGAGGGAGCGAAACTTTAAGAAGAGGTCAGCCTTCCCACCACAATATCGATGCGGGGTCACTAACACGCCGCAGTAAGCGGAAGTGGAAGGACAAGATCAAAGAATGGAAGTTCGAGAAGAACGCCCCTGTGAAAGAGATGGAGTTTATGGCCGCTAAGGCCGAGAAGAGAAAGCTCGAAGATAAGAAGGACACTGAGTTCCGCCGCCACGGTATCCTTGTCGATGGCGGTAAGATCGAGCAGTTCAAGAAGCGGAGGGTGCAGGGTAGCGATTTCAACTCCAACTTTGTACCAGGTACACACAGACATCGTGCCTCTCGACCCTTGAACATAAAACCTGACAACTGCAGGAACTCCGTCGCAAGTAACATACTCTACACCACAGCCCCCGGTATCTCCTCCCGAACTCAGCCCAATCCTGGAAGACGATGATCCCCTAGCAGAGTTAGTGGAATACGTGCGTCCAGCAAATACCCAGCAGACTAACGTAGATGGTACTCACTGGGCGGGGACACCAAATCTCTGGGCCAAAAAACCTGTTTTCCGTACCCGCAACTTAGATTCGGACAAGCAAGAAGAAGAGGATCAAACACCGCCTGGGATTCAAACAGTTATTCCTTCACCTGTGGATATAACAGGGAACGTCAATTAGATAGCAGCACTTGCCTTGCTCGAGGAAGGATTCAATTTTGCGCGTCGGATGCGAGAGAACAAAGAGAGCCAGAGAGAAGACGTCGAGATCCGATATATCGACACCATTCGACAGTATACCGACAATTTCGGTACTCCTCATATCACTGCGCTCGACGGCTATCTCAAAGAAGTCTTGCTGTATTTGGTCGCTTGCACAGATGACGATATACCGATGTCCACGTCACAATGCCTAAAACTTTGGGAAGTATTGTGGTCATTCCCAGCGGATCCAGTCCGTGATTCCAATCACCTTATCGGCTCTACTTTATGCGACCTTTTACGACGTCACCGGTTCCTTCGACCCACGGAGAGCTTGTATAGGGCGATCAAAGGGTTGCATCTCAAGGACAGCCGTGATCCAATGAGAGTGGCATTACTCTCTGAGCTGAATCGGGTCCAACTGGAAATGTTTCTGCGCACTTCAACTTTTCACGAGAGACGCTTACGCCTGTTAATCATCGCTTTCGCATGGGATCTTGAAGAATACTTCAAGACGGGCCAATGCACTGACTTGAAGTCGAACATCCAGGAGATCATATCAACAGAGTTGATAGACGGCGGCGAAGATCGTCAAGGGGCCGTGTTTGGCTTCGAAAAACTCCAATCTTCACTACTAAGCATTAGTGCTTTCGATGATCTTGACCGCGCGTTTGTTTACCATGAGAGTGAGAGATACGACAATATATTCGAGGCGGCAACATTACTCGCCTCGGCTTGCTCCGCAGCGGAATGGTGTGCTGTCTCTGAAGCTTTGTTTTCAGTCCTCTGCGATTGTCGAATAGCCATTGCCCTACACGACAGATCCCATATGCTTCTTGAGTATTGTGCCTATTTCCGGCGGAAGCAGCATTGGACCGAACTTATTACTGCTCTTTTGTTGACCTATAGGCAGGTGATAGAAGTCAAGAATTCTGTTTCGCTGGCTCCGGAGGAGCTTGCGGGCTTGAGACAGCTGTTACTCTTTGTCCGCGGCGGTCTATCCACCGTTCCACTTCCTATCGAGCAACATGTATCCCCTCCAGTGGCGCAAGAAATTATGAAGCTAGACGAGGAGCTACGACGTTTGACTATGGTTCGTTCAGATACCAGCAATACTCAAAACTTGGAAAGGGTTGAAAGTGGAGGGGAAGACGAGGAAATGGACGACTGCAAGAGTTCAAACAAATATGGAGTCACTTACACGGAGAGTGTCGTAACAGGTATCAGTTGGAACTACTCAGACTTGTACAAATGAACCTGAGTCTGGCTCGAGGAACGTTGTTGCATGCTGATTTTACAAATGGAGGGTGTGTATTAGCATCCTTATCGCTCTTTGCTTTGCATGCGCTTGAAGAAATGAGAGGAAAGCGGAACTAGAGTGCATAGAGTAGAGTGGGGCAAGTTGGCATTGTGGCAACGAGGAAATGATTGTTGTGCAAATGGGATAAAATTCGAATATAGCTCATCTGTCTTCCAAGATAACTATTTGCGATACTTCTTGTAGCGGTCTAATCAAATATCATTGTGAGAACTCTGACTACAGATTTCGTAACTATCTGCCAGCTTTCAACTTCGCACATTTGTGTGGCAAGTTTAGAGGCCAAATGTTGACACCTTGGTATAGACAATTTGTTCTCAGCCCGCTTACAAAAAGGCAAGCAGCGTTCTCAACCTCCCAGCCTGTCAAGGACAATCAAAGACTCAAAGAGGCTGGGCTAGGTTGGGATACTACATGTGGCACAGTCTCCTAAGACTGACCAACGATCGTCCTTATTCACAGAAAATAGGCTTAGAAAGTCCAGGCGAGGCTGGGAGACTGAGAGTGCTGGCAATTCTTTCCTTGCCACCGTTTGGCGGTGAGCAAGCCCGAGCAATCGGAGCAAAGACTCTCATTCCGGTCCTGAGAAGTCCCACGGATTTTGTACGAAAGGGGGTTGTAAGAAATCAGCGTCAACCCCCAAGATTCTGCCCTACTGATTAAGGAAATTTGTGGGGAAAACTTGAGCATTCGACATGGTTCTATGGAACGATTCCTCCCACCGCCATACAAGGGGTGACGCTGATTTCCTACAACCCCCTTTCGTACTTTATCGTACCTAATCGTTGAGTTGGTGGCTGGCTCATGAGGCGTTGTGGCGCCCACCGTCGGCAACAAGAAAATGCACTTTTTTCTTAGTGGTCCGTTTATGATACTGTCAGTCGTCGATCACGTGTAGTGGTGTCTCCGTCCATATGTAGTATAGCTCAGGGGTAATCTCACAGACCCTTATATCCTCATTCTCTCTCCTTAGCTAGATCTACAGACTTAACAATCAATTCTTTACCCACAAACTGATGCTCCACACTCGTAGCATCTCATAGATATCTGCCGTCCTGTTTCGCAGGCTCAAGCCTCATCGAGCCTCCCAGCCTCCTTGAAACATTTCCATCCTCCTTTCAATTACCTACTTAATTCTGGCACCCAAACACTTCAAGGAGCAATGACATCGAATACTCTCTCACCAAAATTGTTGCAGGAGCATGGCTCGACCTCTTTAGTTGTCAGTCTTCCAAAGCCTCGCAAGCTAAAGGCTCTCGAGCGCAATAACCTCCAATGGACTGAACACAAGATTGAGATTCGTGAGATATACATCGGTCAAGACAAGACACTAAAAGAGACGATGCAATTCTTCAAGCAGGAACATCAATTCGTGAAAAGGTGGGTAGCATTGGATCTATTCATCACATTGTAATCTTGATGCAAGCTATGGTCAACTGACAGGCAACAGTGAGCGCAAATGGAAAGAGAAAATGAAGGAGTGGGGATTCGTAAAGAATATTCCTGCAAGAGATATAAGGTTTATGGCCGCCAAGGCTGAAAAGAGACAGCGTGAAGAGGGAAAGGATTCGGTCTTTTATCGCAACGGCATTAAGGTCGGGCATCATAAGATCGAAAATTGCAAGAAGCAAAGAATATCCAGGAGTCATATTTTGGCTCCGGATATACCTGGTAAGTACGGCGATGTTGCCTCTAATTCTTAGCCATGGCGTAACTAACGATTTCTTCACAGACACTCCATCTCACGTGGAATATCATACACCGTTGCCCGAAACCGACGACGACACTGGAAGAATGACAATATCCGACCTTTTCCCGGAAGTCTTTGAGCAGATCCTTCCTCGGCCAGACAATACACGGCATCAAGGACCGCGTAGCAATGAAATGACTACCTCAAGTCCAGAGACGGAGGTTTTCGCCACGGTGGCTCTGGTTGAGGATCACGTCGATATGGATCTACTGTCAACGCCATTACCACAAACAGACCCATGCAATAGATCTTGCCAATGTGAGCTCTGCCAAAAAGTAGCCGACGTTGTCTATCTCATGGATGAAGTAAGCTACCAAGGCTTGGCCATTAAAGCTTTCATCAGCAAAGCACGTACATTGGATTGTAGAAACAGCAGCGACTGCCTAGAACTTCAACGGCACCTCAGCATTGTAGCACAAGGAGGCGAAGGACATTGGCACTACAAAAAACAGGTTATTCAACTATCTCTGATCTGCTTTGCATGGGAACTCGAAAGGTACTTGGATGGTGGCGAGACGACAATATTTCTCGAGTCAATTGCTCAACTTTGCACTACGAGTACAGCCATCTTCAGTAGTCATCCGTACATAATGAGAGAACTACTCGACTCTATCATATGCATCAAACAAAAGGTGGAGACACATGAGCCTCCTGTAGACTCAATCAAGCCCCCGGAGATCGAACTCCTTCAAACGATTTCGTCGTCATTACTACAACTGGCACGTGCTTGCGCGTTTGAAAGAAGATGGTATTCAACCGCCGGCCTGTTTTTCACACTTCTACACAAACACGAACTAATCCTGCTCGAGATCGACAGAGTAGACTTGCAGCTTGAGTACTGTCACCATCTCGAGCGACAGCAGTCCTGGGCAGAATATCTTTCTGCAGTTCACAAATTGTTCAAGGTGCTCATCGATGCTGGAGACCCCCCAGCATATGAGACCGGGTTCGCGACGTTTGCTCTCGATGGCGTTCCACGTCCTTTGGAACAGTTTATGGACCGAGAAAAGGTGCAGGAAATGCTGGGTCTTAGTGAAGAGGTACGCAAGATATGGCGATCCTTTAGTGATTGGGTAAGAGTGCCATATTATATCAGCTCCGAAAGGTGGGGAAACAATATGTGAGGCACCGAGGATATGTAAGAGAGTTCTAGAGGCAAGGAATGTATTTCAAAACTCAGAGATGTAAGTGATTGAGGGTCACTTCGCCCTCCCCAAAGGCGCATCCTTCGTTGTACAAGTCCATAACAAGTAAGCCATCAAATCCATTTGCTCCCTGAATCCCCTAACGAGCTAGG
>FJOG01000007.1:1915432-1933785 GCA_900073065.1 Phialocephala subalpina
CGATAGCGAGTGGCTGCTCTCCTTTGTCGGATCGTGATCAATCACTACAAGTCAGTCCCTGAAGCCCTGCAGCTTGGTGAGCAGTCCCTATTCCAATGAACATTTCCAGAACACTGGAGATTTTGCGACTTCCCTGCCAACAGCGGCAGCTCGGATTCCACCTTCGCATATCGGTGATATCAATTCAGAAGCCAAATTTCGAACCATGTTTAATATGTACAATTGGTGCCCAGCCCGCTTGTAAAAAGTGACGGAGACCTGGCAGGCACTATTTTTGCACCTTTTCCTAGATCCAATCATTGAGAATGTGGTCACAGGGGGCTTGATGACGTTTCGTGGCGCACTCTTTGCAAGCATTCAAAAAATTGCACTTTTTGCTGAGTGGTCTGCTTACGATCCTATTAAGTCACGACAACGCTCATCATGCAGCCTCACCTATATTACTCTCGAGCTTCTGATCTTCTTTCTTTATACTCTCTGGTAGCTTCCTTTCCACTTCTCTCATCTCGGCCTTCAGCACACATCCCCAACAGCGAATATCGACGCAATAATGTCTTCGAGTCTCCAATCTCCAACTCCAGGTTCTTCACATGGACCGCCAGCCTCATCGACAGCCAAGCGACCCTCCAAGCTTAGAGCCTTGTTCCGAAATAATCTCAAATGGGATTGTCACAAGGACGCGATCCGTGTGTACTACATTGAAGAAGATCATACACTCAAGGAAACAATGGACTTTATTCTAGAGAGTTGTCATTTCAAAGCAAGGTCAGTCCGCACCCCTCAAACGGTGCTCAACTTCTAATGGACTGTGGAGTGAGCGGAAATGGAAAGACAAGCTTAAGGAGTGGGGATTCGAGAAAAATATTCCTGCTAAAGAAATGAGCTTTATGGCTGCGAAATCTATTAAGAGGAAGTTCGAGGAGGCAAAAGATACGATTTTCTATCGAGGAGGGACCTTGGTCGATGAGAGCAAAGTCGAGGAGTTTAAGAAGCGAAGGGTCGGGGACGAATATCTCAGCGTTCAATCTGCACCAGGTGAGTAGTTTTAGGATTCATTCCTAGCGCAGCCACTGACATGGCTAGAAACTCCACCGCAGGTTACCTATTCAACTCCGAAGCCACAATCACCAAACCCGAGTCCAAATGAAGCAGATAACGATCTGGAAAAAGCGGCTAAGCATGGACTCTCGTTGGCTGGAGTTGATGCCGAGACCAACAAAACGCATACCTTCAATGTATCATCAAATCGGCAGCTGGTTCTGCGGGAAGCTCCGTTAATAGACGATGGTCATCCGGCATCTACCCACGTCGAGAGCGTGATCGGAAGAGATCAACGAATATGTGACTGGCGGCTGGAAGTATTGGAACATGAGAACGACGATAATCGAGCTCTCGTTTCGATGACGAAAGCGTTCATGCTCGCCCGCAGCCTTCGGGACACCAAGCAGAGAGAAAATACTGAGATTGAGTGTATAGACGCCATAATTGTATACATCATGTTCAGATGTGGGCGCAACGAAAAAGCTCTTCCGCTTTGTGTGTTGGAATCGTACATGACGAAGCTCCTAGCATATTTAGAAAATCCGGACGACGGTAGCATATGGCTCTCTGCTCGACATGTCCTCAATTTCTACGACATTGAACCAAGATGGATTCATCCAACAATTACTCGATCAATTGATTCTACGTTATGCAAACTGTTGCAACGTCATTGGAATTTGAAGCTTACTGAATCCACGTTGTCTATGATGCTGGCCGACTTTCAGTGCAGGAGTGAGAACGACCCACTCCGCCTGGCATTTCGAACTGCCCTCGAAAACCTTTTTAGCGCTGAGGACTCGCGCAATCAGGAAGTGTTCCGGTTCATGATGGTTTCTCTTGCTTGGACACTTGATGTGGGACCAGTTCGCATCAGATTTACTACGCGTAGCCCAAGTTTTTCCAGGATTAAAGAAGTAGCAACACAGCTCCGTGATATAAGCATAGACGTGGTTTGCACGATTACCCCCATCCGTTCCATCCTCCTTGTCCTCAAATTCCAGGACGAAAATGAGCTTGGCACAAGAACGTATTCAACTGTGCTCGAGAATGCTGGATTACTGGCCTCTAGCTGCTCAGTTGAAGGCATGCACGCTGAAGCTGAAGCAATGTTTTCTACGATCCGCAAAGATCGTAACTGGCGCCTGCTGAGCAGTTCTCCGACTTCCAAGATTACCACGCTGTTCCTTTATTGCAGACATCTCAAGCGACAGGAGCGGGGGAAGGAACTTTTTGCTGCGATCAAAGAAATTCGCGGTGAGCTCGGGAGAATGCCTTATTCTGTTAATTCTACCTTTCTCGAAGATATACGGTGGGTCAGATCTGCCATGAAAGATCTTTCGGGGGAGAACTTGTCTGCAAAAGAGATGAGACAATGGCATGGACTGGACCGTCAACTAAAATACTTCGAAGCAGGGACGGGTACATTGGTGGTACGAAGTTCGCCATCTACCCATTCCGAAATATTGGAATTCGACATGGAAAAGGAAGATCAAAATCTTGATGTGGACGATTGCAAGAGTACAAACGCGTACGGCGTAACGTATACCGAGAGCGGGATAAGTGGCATCAGTTTCAATTACTCGGATTTGTGGAAGTGATCTAGGAAGAGAATAATCACAGTACAACTTTCTCGTTGGCCTTGAAACATATAGTTATATACCTTTTTCTTGGCAAAATGCAATACTGTAATGATGTCCAGTGAGATGCGACTTTAAACGCTCCATGCTCTTATTGACGGTTTGGCTCCCCTGAAGCCCCTAAGCGAGGCCCCTATGGTTAGCGAGTTAGGTGCTGGTCACTACTGTATGCATGCTGACAAACAAAAATTGTAGGTACTTGAACATCTTTCAGCCCCGCAGCTTCGACTTCTTTCAAGCTTTCTCTCAACCGCTCAATATGTCCGCGCCCCCAGGCGCACCAAAAATTGAGACGACGCAAGAGCTCGAGGAACCCGTACCCCCATGTCGATTCTGCAATCATCTCGCCCATGACCGGCGCATGGAACACGTTCCCATGTTAGAGTGGATCGAAGGAATAACTCATTCGTCCTGCAAATATTGCCACGTCCTTGTCCAAGCAATTCAGAAGCTAGATCCAGGGCTTCTCAGCGATAAAGCTCGAAGCGACAAAGATGCCGCAGTAGATGTCCATTCTAGTAGCCGGTCAGGTTCTCAGCGACTACTCTACGTAGGGCGAAAGAAGGATGGATGGTTCAGCAATCTTCTTTCGATTGAGTTGTACACAACAAAAGGTGAGTTTTCACGAGGCTCTCGAACTAGAGTCTCTCACTCCGATTGTTCTGTTTTATTTACTGACATCTCACAAGATACTCCATCAGACCTGTCGTTTATTGGATCAGCGCGAGACATATCGCCAACTGCCGGAGACGAGTCTATGTGGACATTCTTGCGAGATTGCCTCCATCAATGTACACATGAGCATCCGAGGTGCTCAGCGTTGCAGAATGCCGAGTGGTTCCCTGACCGGTTACTCTATCTAAGTGAACCATCAACAGGGGATGAATACCACTTGAACCTCATTGAAACAGCTCACCACCGACCTACTTCCCGCTATATAACTCTCAGTCATTGTTGGGGAGGGAAAGTTCATCTTTGCACCACGACAAGCAATCTCGATCGCCATCGGAAAGGCATCCCATATGCCAAACTGCCCCGGACATTCAAGGACTGCGTCACAGTCGCTCGAAAACTCGGAGTCCAACACATATGGATCGACTCCCTCTGTATCATCCAGGACCAGCGCTCAGACTGGGCTCACAATTCTCGGATGATGGACAAAGTCTACGAGAACTCTCTGTTCACAGTCACAGCTGTATCTTCCCCCGACAGTTCGACTCCATTCCTCGGACCCGATGCACCAAGTGGGCGTGCTAAATATCAGCATCATGATATCGATGCCAGCGCGCTCTCCAAGATTACACCGAATGTGAAAGCTAGGAAGTACAACGCAGAGATCTCGCCTGGATGGTTCTATGGCCCCCTCGAGTTTCGAGCTTGGGCATGGCAGGAGCGCCACCTCTCTGTCAGGACAATAGATTTCACGGAACAGCAAGTTCACTGGCAATGTGCAACCGTGAATACCTGCGACTGTATAGGCGTCAAGGATGCAGCAGACTGGAAGAAGGCAGAGAAAATAACCATGAAGACAGCCAAAATTTGGCGCGCAAATGTTGAGGATTATTCCCGGCGGTACTTGACGTACTGGACAGACCGACTACCAGCTCTTTCAGGCATGGCTTCCCGATACAGCAAGGAAATTGGGTCCGAATACCTCGCTGGACTCTGGCTGTCCGACTTTCCAAGATGTCTTGCTTGGTATCGCCAAGAGCTGAGCGATTGCCGAACTGGAAAGCCTTGTATGCAGCGATCTGCTGACAATGGTGTACCTTCTTGGTCGTGGGCGTCTGTGCCTGATCGAGTGAATTGGATGTGGACCGTTGACCTCGATCAGACGCTGTTCGATAAGGCTGGTAATTTTATTGAAGGGGCAGATGATGAAATTCCAGTCAAGTCCTGTGTGGAATTGGTTTCATACGACTGCCAACCTCTTAATTCTGAGAATGCATTTGGTGAAGTGAGGCAAGGTAGTGTTGTGGAACTGAGAGGGAGAGTTGTCGAAGCAGAAATGGAAACTGACATCCACGGATGCGGTCTTGTCCGCCGAGAAGGTTTGAAACCTCAGCTCATGGTACCAGATTGCCATATTGTCGGAGAGGACGACTTGGAGTCCCAAAAGCGAAGCCTAATTAGTCCTTTTCGAAGCAAGAAAGCCAGCCTTGAAAGCGCAGAACTTCGAAGAGCAATTCCGATTGACAAGATCAAGGGGGATGATGAGTCGCGACGAACAAAGGGTATTGTAACATGCCTTCTTCTCTTTACGAAGGAAAAGAAAAATGAGACACGTCCTTGCATTCTTATTCTCAGCAAGCAAACTTCCGCGCCAAAGGAGCTGCCGCAGACCTACCAACGAGTAGGCATTTCAGCAGGGAATCTAAACAGCTCGGGCCCATTATACAAGTATAGAAAAGATTGGGAATGCTGGGAGGGGTGGGAGGAACTCGGTCTTTGGGAGGACTGGGAGAGATGGTTTATAGATGCTGAAGAGAAGACACTGCGTATTGTATGATCGCGACTCTAGAAGGACTGAACAAATGTCGAGCTGGTTATCCCGGCAGCGAAGGGAGAAGTAAGCTGGCTTTCGAGGAAAGAAGTTCATGCGAGTTTTGGTTGACGACGAGAGTTAAGACAACAACGAGAAGGGCAAGAACTCGATATATAATAGGCAAAACACAAATCTCCCAAGGATGGCGGTGGAAGAAAAGGAAGAAAACGAGGGGTAAATGGAGGGGTAAAATGATCACGTGCTCAGACCTCAAGACTCCTAAATCCGTGTCGTATTACAGGCTTCATCTCGTGCAACTGACCGTCTCGTAGTAGGGGAAAGATACATTCGAAGTTTGGGCCATGGGCTCAGAAGTGCAGAACTGCACCAACCCAAAAATTATGGCATCCCGCACCAAACTTGCACTTTTGCACCCTGCTTCCTGATGCAGCCTGGCCTGTGGCTTGCATGCGGCCACGCATGGTGGCTGACTCTTCCCTGCATCTCAAACTTGCACTTTTGCACTCGAAGCTGAGTGGTCCGCTTTGTGAGCGAGACCTGTGCTCACCGCAGCCGCATCATCCCGCGCCTCCCTTCACAAATATAAAACTTCGAGGTCTCCGCGATGCTTGGACTCGGCTCTTCAACCAAAACTTCACTCATTCTTTGGGAGAGAAGAAAGGTAAGAAGATGAAATTTTCGGCAGTCGAATTCATGATGCGGCATCCAGGGGCCAACGCCCTGGGACGTTGCTGCCAATGTCAGAGCCTCGTGAGTTTCTGCTAGAAAAATGGCGAATACTACGGGAAGAACTGTATTTCCGGTGCTGACCGAAAGTTAGATTGTCCATGAGCAATACACTTAATCACCAAGAATCATCCGAGGCCGCATCTCCAGGTTTCTCAGAATTCGATCAACCAGGCTCGCACCCTCTCATCAAATGCTCTCACTGTCCTTTAACATTCCCCCATGGTAGGGAGTTGTCCGAGCATTGTTACACAATGCATCCATCACCGAACAAGCTCATGCCTCCTCCGCTGGTGGGCCACTATGTTCCATCATCCTGGGAAAGGGTCGCTACTCCATCAGACCTTGCGAATACCGCCAGAACTACTGTAGACTATACGGCTACGAATCAGGAGGGCCAAATTACAGCCTCAACATCGGTCTTTGGAGGTGGCAGCAGATCCTCATTTACTCTCCCTGACTTCGATGCATGGTTATTCAGCGAACAGCAACCTAGCAGCAACTCTTCGACAAAGGGTCAGATAAATCCACAACACTATGAAACGTCGGTTTCAACCTTTAACACAGAGCCGCCGACTGCTGTACAACAAGGCGCGAAGGTATCTCGTCGAGCCGCGAAGCGAGATAAATGGGAATCAATCAAGGAGGAAGTTCGCCAATTGTACGTCCTGGAAGGGAAGACATTAGAAGCGACGATGATGGAGATGCAGAGAAAATATTCCTTCAAAGCTAGGTAAGATTTCAGGCAGACAGCTTCCCTTGAGATATCAACTCACAGAAGCTTAGCTTGCGAAAGTGGAAAATGCAAACCAAAGAATGGGGCTTCGACAAGAACCTCAGCAAGAACGACATGGCCATCTTGGTCGCGAAGGCAGAGAAGCGAAAGCGTGACGATGGAAAGGAAACGAAGTTCTATAATGGCGGCCAAGAGATAAGATCCGAAAGGCTCGCTGGCTTCAAAAAGCGGAAGATGGCAGAGACGATCGATGCGCCATCACCGAGTGCCGGTTTGTGATCTACTCACTGGGGCTGCAATGGATGGGCTGACTCAAATAGCAACACCCATGAATATTACGTACGACACTCCAAGGTTTGAGGCTAATATGGACGACATCGAAAAAGAAGAGACAACCTTTCCGGACAATGACTGCCACGCGCTAAATCTATTCTTATTAAGAGATTCAGTCAGTCATGCGTTCATAGCAGGGGTTATGTCCATAGGAGTGACGACAGGAGCAAGGCATCCACTAATTCCGATGGATATTAGAGACCATGCGTCGAATTTCAATCTCGAAAGGCATGAATTGGAGAAAGAAACCGATCGACGCCCGTCCGCAATACCAACTCCTTCGATCGTACAAGTCGATCCGGCGGTCACTGCAGAGGCTGCAGCTAACGAGTTACCCTTGGCCATGAAGGAGACATGGTCATCTGACGAGACCGCGGTTTGCCCGAAGAGATTAACCAGAGTGTATTTGGATAGGCATCAACCAACGAGGAGATTTATAGGTCAGCTCGCGCTGGCAGACTTCAAGCTGGCAGACGTCTCTCTGGGCCAGCGCCCTCTGTTGGAAGCACAGAAACTCGTCATATCATCTCTTTTCGAATTCTTGCCCGAGATGAAGCATTTCTGGGAGGTCTCGGCATCGCCACCAGACATTTACCAATTGGACGAATCAACTCTCGCGTGGCTTGCAGCTGTGTGTATGCAGGACTACCCACACATGGCTGATGGTCAGGTTCTAAGATCGATGATACGCATGATTGAAAAGCAGCTGTTGATTCACGAAGAAGAAGAATCAAATATTGGGAACCTTCGAAGTTTCAAGCTCGTGATTATGCTCACAAGCGCAGCGATGATGTGTGGAAGAGCGAACGCTTTGGACGCTCTAACGATTTTCGACGAAATAATTAGTAAAACACAGGGGTGGAAAGGAGGTCTCGCTAGTATCATGCAAGCCTATTCATTTATCTGTCGTGCATTCCACTGTACACGGCTAGGGAATCAGAGCCAGAGTGAGGAGGATGTAGAGACGGCGTGGGTATTTATGAATGAGATTGCGCAGAGTAAACAGCGTGATACAATGACCTGGTTTTGGAGATTCGCCCAACGAAATGTTTCCTCCAGAAGGGCTAGGAATGCTGAGCAATCATCGTAGGGAAGAGAAGAGGGGGGCTGGTGCTAAAAGACTCAAAGGTGGCTTCTTGACCAAGGATATAAGGAGCAGCTCGCTCAACAAATGAAGATGTGTATCCACTGATGGAAGCTTCTCTGTTCGTTGCAAAGGACATCGATAGAGCTTCCCGACGTGCCGACCCGCAGAACAAGAAGCTCAATCGTCATCCCATCAGATATGAGTGAACTGTCGCGGAATCTGCGTACTCACCATATTCAGAAGTCTGTCCGCGTGCCTGACCAATTGCTAGACCACAACTATGACTTTTGGCAGCGAAAAAGTCCCAAAATATTTGGTTATTTTAGCGAATCGGATTATTGAAGCTCTTTTGCGATGTATGGCGATATATTTAATGCAGCTTCTCCAGGGAAAGTGGTTGGCTTGCCTAAGGCCTCAGGCACTCGGACAGACTTCTGAACATAAGGTAGCGAGTAGATTGAAAGAGAAACCAAAGTCATTTGCGACCGTCTCAGTAGTAAACAGCAAATGTGCTCTTTCTCGGGGCCCGAATTGGCAACATGCTCTGCGCGATCTCTGCAAATATCAATCTCCCGCTCGGAACCTTGGTATAATAGAGTTCCATTCTCTCATTATCATTATGCTGTTATACAGTCTGCGCCAGCCTTTGTTCTCCAATCCGTGATCTCGTCCACCGTCTCAATCTCCCACATTCCCATTTTCACGCGTACCAAGTCCATGCCATTGCCAATTCCTTCTTCTCTGCCCATTCCACACCAACCCAAACCTTCCCTTCCTCAAACGAAAACCCTCTTAACATCCACCTTCACACAACTCGGATTCTCCGGACTATGCGGTCCAACCACCCACGCAAGCGTCGTATACGTATACCCCGCATTCGTCAAACAAACATACCACCTATAAAATCCCTGACTCTTATAAACCGGCGGACTAACAGTATCATCCGTATACCCCCAAACAAACAACTTATCACTCGTATCAAACCCAACATTCGCACCACTCTCACTCGGCTCAAACAACGGAACCGCCACATTCGAGATCGGATTTACGGGAATACTCAAAGGTGACGACAAATTGAAGTTGCCGCCGCGGAGTTCGTAGTTGAGGGAGCCGGGGGTGCCGAGGACGGGGTCGGAGGAGAGGTCGCTGGAGGTGTTGAAGGTGTATTGGACGGAGGTGCTGGTGAGGGGGCCGTCGAGACAGAGTCCTTCGATTGCGGCACCTTCGTGGCAGGCGGCGAGGGTTTGGCCATCGTAGGTGCTGTTGTGGGAGTATAGGACGAGGTTGAATGGTGCGGATTGGTTGGTGTATTGTGCTGTGACTTGGGTGGCCGCGAGGGCAAGGGTGGTGGTGATTATTGATGCGCGCATTTTGATGATGTGAATTGAAAGCGACAGTGGTTTTTGAGGATTGATATGATGCGATGAGATAGAGAATTCAAGTTGAGATGAACTTGATCAGATAGAAAAAGGACATGCGAACTTACCTTTATAAAGTTGGAGATCTCAGGTGGTTCTAGGAGGGGAAGGAACTGGTGATGTTGTTTGGCGCTGCGGGAACCCGCGATCGACATGACGTTGGAGCTCGTATTCGAGGAACAAGCTCGGGGATCAACACCATCACGAAGGGTCCTTCATGTCAACTCACCGCTGCCAAGCGACCCAAGCTACTTTGAGGCTCGACATCACTTTATTGATGCAGAAAGTGAGAGTTTCGAGAGACTCGTGATCATATCGTGGGTAGAAACAGAGGCCTTTTCTCGTATTCCGGTACTAACCGGCCTCGTTAGCTGTGACGTGCATGCCGGAGGGTTATTT
Source organism: Phialocephala subalpina (assembly GCA_900073065.1). Lineage (NCBI taxonomy): Eukaryota > Fungi > Ascomycota > Leotiomycetes > Helotiales > Mollisiaceae > Phialocephala > Phialocephala subalpina. The sequence goes on from FJOG01000007.1 coordinate 1,925,316, forward strand.
GGGGGGCGTTGAGCTTATTTTCCAGGGGCGATTTCAGCGAGGAACATCGTGTTTGTCTCGCTTCCAGCGCTGAAGGCTATCCCTGATCTTACCCCTCAACCCTAAGTTGTACAGCGTGACACAGTTTAATTTGGAAGATTGATCGCATTGGCTGGCGATGATCGAAAGACGGTGAACCTTGCATGAGAGCGGATAGGTACCGCGGGTATCGTAGCACAAGATCGATTGCCGGCCGACGAAATAGTACCTCGATGTACAGTTTTCGTATGGTTAATCTGATCGTAGAGATCATGCATACACGAATCGTGCATCCCGGTGTTCTGTTGATAGGAATCATGTGGTGCAATGCAACTTTCTGGAAGTCCTGCTCATCAGTGAATTGGGATTGGGATCGTCGGCAAAAGAATGATCAGCTCTAGAGGCTCCGCAAAGACTTGGCAATATGATACTGCGTGGAGAATGGATGGTTATCGCAATCTAGAAGTCAGGGGAGGTATGGGTGGTTTTGATCCAGCTGTGTATGAATTGCTCCGAACACTTGCTACTTGAAAGCCGTCCAGGCAGAATATCTACTTACATTTACATCCACGAAACGACGAAAGTTGTTGGTATGGTCAGCTTTGACTCTTGGTTGCGAGAGCAAGTTGGGCTCCGAATGGTGCGTGGTAGGTCCAAAATATGAGATGTTGTTCCGAGACTGACCTGTGGTGCAGGAAACATCATGGGAAGCTCCAGCCAAATTCTATATGGAAAGCTCATCAGTTCCGAAGAGTCACCGACTGGAATGCTCGATCCGGCGTGGTCCCATCGATGGAAGCGATATATCACCAGGCGGCGATAGCTTTCGACTGAAGCCTGGAATGCACCTAACATCCAGCAAAAATCTCTCCACTCGGCGGCAAATGAGATTCGGTGGCACAGGGTTGCGACGATATGGACCCTGCACCTCCATGTCATTGACCACAAAACAGTACTTCTGTTCTGCCTCCTTTGCACAGCGAGAAGTCCATGGAGTACCTTGTTGGAAATCTGGTGGTCCTTGGGGTACTTCTGTGAACCAGATCTCGGCACAAAAAACCCTTGAAGCCCCAAGGCCACTTGATAGTGTATCCCCTTCGACGGCATACAATGTGTCCAGGCTCGCCATACCCATAATTATAGAGGCAACCTTCTGTTTTGTATCAAGGCCCGAGCAAAGAGCTGATCCATAGCGATGTTCTTAGCCACGAGCTGATTATCACCGTTGAGAACAAATGACAGCCCATCTAGGCTCCATAGATCTGGGTGTATGTACATTGTCTCCCTCTGCGGACGTCCGCTGCTAGGTCTCTTCGTAAGATGCACAGGTCGAATATGATACGTGGGGTCGTTACGCTTCCCGCAAACTTCGAGGACAGCGGCATATGGGTTCGTGCAAAGGAACTTGTCCGCGGGTGCGGAAGGGTTCAATCTTTCAGGGTCGTTCGTGAGCAATGCTTCGATTATCGTGGGACCTCGCGGAAGTGCAAAAGACCATATTCGACGTTGGATAGAGAGGCATTCTGCTGAAGGGGTGGAACGGCGCTCCCAATCTATTCTTCCGTCTCTTGTTGTTCCGAATGCTAAGATCCATAAAGTCATCGAGGTCGATTTCGATGGGTATCACGACTCTGGAAGGTTGGAATCCGTAGGGCGTTCCCAATCGAGCTTCGGGAGATTGAAAACTAGACGGTATTAGATCTCTTCCCGCCTCAATCGATCTGCGAAAGTGGTACCTGGGCAGTTGAGGCCGCGTACAAGTTATTGGCGTCCATGCACTTCTTTTGAGTCGCGTCTCGCTGAGCTTCCAGTCGTTCCTCGAACGCAGGAGGTCTAGCATCTTTGGACGACTAAGCTGTGGCTGTTCATTGCGTGCTCCTTGGACTGCTTTCAGCAATTGTATTGCGGAGAGCGTTGTGGTGACCTGTTGAGGTGATTTTTTTGTTGTTTACGTTGAATAATCGAGAGCTAGGAAGACGCGACGGAGCCTTCGCGCTCCAAAGTGAATTATCACACGTGATGATAGCCAATTAGCTGAGCATCTATCTATACTGCGTCTCTTGGAGGCTTCTACAGCGTAAATTGGTCATGAGTATATAGTAGGTTATTGATGTGGTTGGAAATGTCTGAGACTCAGGAGGATCAGTATCATTAGACTCCGGTGCTGTGAAATATTCTTGGCCGAACGCCTCCAGCTCCTATCCGTTATTCCTGGATTCAATGAATATCTGAAGGGCGAGTTTACACAGAAGAAATGGCCTCCTTGAACTTTGTTGGGTCTACCTTCACCTGATAATCATTGCCGTTCCTTCAATACTTGGATGAGAGAGGGTGGTTCGCGGGGATTGAGGGAAGGAGGATCAGAAAATGAGCATTTTCTCCCTGAGATAGAGGTCTCGAATTGAACTGCCCATAGGTTTCAAGGTGTTTGAGATAGAAAGATCCAATACGCAAGATCTCCGTTTTGATAGAAGGATTTAGAAGAGGTGAGGGTTTGAGATAAAATTATTTATTAATTAATAACGTGATAATAATTTAATAATTTAATTTGAAATTTAAAATATAAATATATTTAATTAAATTATAATTTATTTGCAAATATTAGAATTTTTAGAAGAAAAAAATTAAATTAATAATTAAAATATAATATAATTATAAATAATATATATATTTTTTTTATATTTTTTAATAATTATTCTTTTTAAAATTACGTAAAAAAGAAAATCTTTAATTAGAGCTACATTATTATAAAGTAATTTTTCTTTAAATTTTTAAACTCTTTTTACTAATATTTAAAAAAGTTATTTAAAATTTCGAATTTTAAAGATTAATTATTTGATATATAAAAACTAAATACAAAATTAGTAACTTTTTTAGATTTTATATAAAGAGCTTATATTTTAATTTTTAAAGAATTATATTAATATATAATAGAGTTATTAAAAGATAAAAATCGCGGTTTTTAGTGTAAAAAGTAGCCGGAATTAACAAGTAAGGGTGGCCGGAATTGGGGGCACGGACTTACTGTTTGATGGTCATGAGGTGAAAATTTGTTACTTCCGATTGATCTCTCGTGAATAGAGCTATAACCTGCGAGAAACCCAATTTAACATGTAATTGTTATTTTGCAGTCAAAATCTGCAATCCCTGATGAGAAGTGGAACTAATTAAGTATAGATTGAATCTCTTAGACGCCGTTAACGGCACCGGACGCTAACTAATGAGAATTTGCTTTCTACTCCTCGTTATCCTTCTCGAAGAACCTTTTGTAAAGGGCGGTTCTTGATACCCAGGCAGACATTAATTCAACCTTGAAGGCGATAAAGACTAAGGGGACTGCCATCGCAATCGTAACGCCAACTAGAGCAAGAATCAGCTAAAATACTATTTTCCCACGAATGCAACATGTTACCTATTAAGGGGAAGACATATTTCCCTTCAAGTGTCGTGGACGCTTGGAGCACATCGGTTGCCGGAATGACCTTTTTCGGAAATGTCGACACATTCAGGGTGAAAATTGTCGTCATAAATGTCAATGGGAGCTGATTTGGGGGTTCATTAGCGATGAATTCTGGGTATCTACCCAATTTCAGGGTCTTTCTGGGGACTTACAAACACGATTGTCACAACAGTGAAGACCAGCACAACCTTGCCTTGCTTTGCTGCAATCACAGCCTGTTTTCGAGATTGGCGTGCCTCCAGAACATTGGCTTGCTGTTGCTTCAAGTCCAGCAGATCCTTCAGCTGCGTCACTTTGTCAGTATTTCCCCCGCCCTCCAGAACGGAAGGTAGTGGCATACCATTTCATAAGCCTGAACCGCTTGGCCCTCCATGCGTGCAACATCCTTTTGATGCTTTAACACCCTCGCGCGAGATAGCCCCAGAGCTGTATCTTCCTCCTTCTTGGTTTCCTCAGGATACAAAAGCTTCTCTGCATCCGCCAACACATCGATCTGCTCTTGAAACAGCGCCGAGAGCATACCTAGCTCATCTCTTATATCTTGTACCTCTCTGAAGAGTAAGGTCTCCTTGGTAACGCTGAACATGATTTCGAAGACACTACCCGGGACTTCTGACTGGTTTCCGTATTGCTCGATGGATTTGACGAACATATTCAGAAGTTTTGCTGCCTTGTCGAGCTATTGTGATGGTCATTAAAAAACTTCCAGAATGCTGGTTTTTCTGAGGGCCATACCACAGATGCAGTCTGAGTGCTAAAGGTCGTCAAAAAGTCCAGCTCTTCGAGCCTATTCTTATGATCAAGCAAAATACCCAAGCACTGTGAGACAATCAGATTGGTGAGATCCTTATAATCTCGCACAGGGGGTCGTGTGGTTGTTCGTAGATGCTTGGCTATGGTCTTCATGATGTCTGTTGTGTTCTTGGGATCGAGGCCTGTACCAAGCTGACACTGTCTTTTGGGAGAGAAGCTGCTGATCATAGTATCTTCAAAGGTACAATCTGTCAGTATGTCATTTAACGTGGGTGTGTGTGACGTACCGCTATCTAACACCCATAGCCATAGCTGATCCACCATAATGATTGGACTATCTCTCATACTTGCTTGAAGAGATATTCTGATATGCTCATCTTTGATCCTCGACGTCGACTGGTAGATTTTGTTTTCGAGTTTGGCTAACTGCTTGATCGCTTCTGTCAAATTTGCAGCTTCGCGATCTTCGTCGTCTGACTGAGGTTCTATCTTGAGGATTTGTAGCTCTGTTCTATCTCGGTCAGCAATCCAGCCTTCGAAACCGCCTTCACGCATGGTCAAGTGCCGAAACTTGAGATCCTCGTCTCTAGCCCGATTCACCACTTGATCTTTGTCCCTGGCTCTGGTGTCTTTCAGTTTGGAATAGTAGTATTGGTCCAATGATCGCCGGATGTGAAGTGGCGGAATATTCTTGACAAATCTCCGAAGTAACTCGTCCGAAGGATCTTTCCCATTCAAGGGTTCCCCTTCTTCGAGAACCAGCCTTGTATCTTCTTGACCTTGTATCGATTCCCAGTGTATGTACGGCAGCTGAAAAGTTTCAGGAATGTCAGCAGAATACGCATCAACTATCTCGATGGATCGACTCACACAGAGGAAGAAAGGATATTTTTCTTTTGACTCATCAACTGTTGGATTCGAAGGTCTATGATCTTCGTCGTCTTAGCAAATCTGGACGCATCCTAAATCATTTGAAAGTACCTAAAGTAAGAAGCCTGCACTGCGGGGTGATTGAGTACGTGTGCAGTGCGGAATGAGACGAAGTTGATTGGAGATCAACGCCCCAAAGTTCCTTGCTTACTGGTGGTGCTGGGTTCGATTGTCGTTGTCTGATATTATTGGCAAGATCCTAGGGCCGTGAGATCAGTGAGCAGGTAAAAATGCATCCAAGAAACTTTTACCTCGACCCAAGCCATCTAATAAAGTAAGCTCTAGAACGTCTGCCCAGCATCACACGCAAACTTACGTTATTTGCAGGTAAATGTACCCATCTTAGCGTTGTCTCGCGATACTCTTGATTCGTTCCGGGGTTTACTTCAGCGACACGCTGTGAACTGAGTTCGGTGGATCCCATGGAACGGTTTTCTTGATCAAACGTGATCGCTGGGGCATTCTGGCGTGTCATAATGTCGCGGGGACTTGAAGTATAGAGAATCTCATCGATGTAGGGATTCTTAATCTTATGAATTTCGTACTTGTAATTGGCATCGGTGCTGAAATCAACAATCGTGGCTTGGAATCCCGATCCTGAAGCTCGAGCTAATGTGGTGACAACTGACCTTGCCAGCTTAAGTTCTGCTTGTTCCATCTTGCTCTTAGGTCCTGAAATCCAGTATCCAGTATCATCCTGCCTTTCTCGATCTTTCGTCGCCTGTTGCTCAAATATTTGAAGGATATTCGTCCACTGACCAGCCTTGTAGTTGAGCAACTCTCTCGTGGGATTGGAATGAGGTTGCCAAGGGCTGTAAATGTTCTGTGGGGGATCCCTTGGTGTTTTCTCCAGAAGTTCCTGTGTTTTCTTGCTTTCTTCTTCCGCAAGCTGCAACGCAGTTTTCCCCCAAGCATCTTCACCCTCGATAATCTCAGCGTCCAAATAGTTACCGTCGAGGAACATTTTAACCGCTTCGGGCTCGCCTCCCAACGTTGCAACATGTAATACGGAACGTTTCCCGGAGTCCTTCACCTTGCAATCTGCTCCATTCTCCAAAAGATGCTTTGCAGTGTCCCAGACTCCGTAGTATACTGCTAGATGTAGCACGTTGCAGTACTGGCTATCACCAGCGGTAAATTCTGGCGATCGAATATTTACTTTGCCAAGTAAATGTTGCGCAATTGATGCTGCTGACTGCCTGTTCGTCGACGAATATATTAGTGCTGCTCGTATAGGGCCCCCTAAATGCCCCTCTTTCAGAGATACTTTTGCACCATGATCGACAAGATATTTGACATGGGCCAGATGGCCGAATTGAGCTGCTGTCTCCAGAGGGTATCGTCCTGGCCACCGGCTAGAGCAACGATCCAAGTTTGTAGTCCCCATTTCTATCAGCAAGTCAAACATTCTGAATCTTGAACTAGTAGGTGTCGGCCAAGTAGATGCCGCCTCGACCAAAGCCTCAGCGTAGATGTCGTCGAGCACATCGCGATCGATCTTACTGTTGCTAAGCGTTTTCAGTAGTTCTTCGAGGATTGGTGGATGATTGGAGTGTATAGCTGCACAAAGTGTGTTGTAGAATATGCCTGCTGCTGTATGGTCGACGGCCGCACCATGCTTCAAATGAACTTGAACGAGTTCAAGATAAAGCTGTGATACATCTTTAGTTCTTGTAAAAGCGTCCCACCTATGCCTCGTGCGTGGATCTGTTGTGTACGGATCTCGAACATCGATACATGAGCCTTTGGCTGCAGCGGAAAGAGCACAACCATAGATGCCCCCTATTTGATTAACTTTAACCTTACCTGAAGTGAGCAGGCGCTCCACAACATCAGGTCTGCCCAGACAGGATGCCGCTTGCAGAGCGCTCCCATATCTGGCCCCTCCGCTATTCAGCACATCTGAACTGGACCTTGAAATGAGCTCAAAGACTATCTCACTGCTGGCAAAGAAGCAAGCTGCTTCAAGACAGCTTCCAAAATCGCCACCTGTTGTGTTGACATCTGCTCCCTTTGCCAAGAGCTTTTCCACTATCAACCAATCACCCCCGTACCAAATGGCCCTTTGCAAAGTTGTTGCCCTCTTTGTGCTAGCTTCAATTCCTGGTTGTCGTAAGAAAAAATCGACCTTGTCCCTCCTGGATTGTCCAACATCTCCGAACGCACATTCAAGAGGGGTGTGATTATTCATGTCCACGTAATTGACATCAAAGACCTGTTGCTCGACTATCTCGGTATTATAAAGAGTATGCAACATGTCGAGCGATCCGAATTGTGATGCCCATCCTAACAACGAGAGATCAGCGTTGAATCTGTTGTCGAAGACCCTGAGGTAATGTGGATTCACAAAAGTGCCCGCCTGGAACATCTCTTGCATCTTTGGTGACTTGAGAATTCTTCCAGCCTCCGAGACGAGGTTTTGTGAGACTGCAACAGAAAATAAATCCCCTATTGTCATTGTCCGCGGGTCGGCCAAGATAACGGGCCGCAGGACGTTTCCAGTGGGAAGGAAACTACCTCCAGCTTTCGACACCAAATCTCGATAAATCTGAAGACAGATATCGTCAGATATTACTAGATTCGCTACTACTGGAGGAAAAGGAAGCCCAGTGGCTTGAGATTGAGGATAGTTAGGTGGAGCAAATCCACGATGTGAGGGGCTAGAAGTCGCCATTGCTATACTCATGCGGTATGAAGGATTTAGGTCGCAGTTGATCGTTCAAAATGATGAAGCAACCATAGTGGTAGCAAAGACACAATTAAAAGGGACTCGAAACAAGGTTTTCCTGCTTTCAGCTAAATTCAAGAGGGTGATTTTGGCGAATAATGTCTCCCTGCCGTTCGCGTGGCTTGCTGTGCTGGCACCACAACGAAAGTGCAAAATCCTTGGCCTTTGATTGCTCGATAGTACGTACGCTGGTAACCCTTTCTCACCTGATTTCTTCAAGAGCTGCGAGATGAGTGCTTCCTCGTGCTGCTCTTGAAATTACTACGCGTTCTTCGTTGAGGTTATGCTCTATCCAGGAGGGCAACGTGCAGAACTGTACAATCGGTTCCCCGGACTGTTCGCTAATCACGTGCAAGGGCCTCCATGACTTTAAACACCTATAACTCAACAACCATTAATCCAGATTACTCCATTTCAAGCTCAAATTAAAGATACATTAATACTTTGTTGCACCCCCATTAGCTTTAATACATGCATTAATCCGTTTCTCTATACTAGCATTCAACTTTTCAAGAGTTTCAGGCTTGATTTGAGGCCAAACTTCTCTCAAAGCTTGCTCCATATCCTTGATAGTCTTGATC
>FJOG01000007.1:1938100-1965901 GCA_900073065.1 Phialocephala subalpina
TTTTTTTTAAATTATTATAATTAATAAAATTTTAAATTTTTTAATATTTATTATTTTATATTCTTTAATAATTTTAAATTAAAATTATTAATTTGAAATTTAAAATATAAATTAATTAATAAAATCGAAAACTTTGTAATTTTTTATAAATTTTTTTACAAAATTTACGAAATAATATATATATTAAAAATAAAATAAAAAAATTATTTATTTATTAATTCGTTTATTAAATTAATTAATGAATAATTTCTTTTTTCGAAATAAAAGAAATATATTATAATTTAAAAGAATAAAATTATTAATTTTTATAATAATTTCTTATAATTATAATAAAATAATATACTAAAATTAATATTTTTATAAATTATTATTTATAATATTCTTTTTAATTCTAAAAATAAATAATTTACTTGGTATTATAAATAATTTATTTATTATTACGAAATCTTTTCTTGATTATATTATTATAATTATTTTTATTTATTTATTTCGAATTTTAAAAAAAAAATTTAATTCGATTTATTTTTTAATTATTAATATAAAAAATTTAAATTTACGATTTAATTAAAAATTAAAAAATTTAATTCAAAATAAAAAATATATAAAAAAAATTATTTTAATTTTTAATTTATATATATATTATTAAAAAAAATCTAAATTTAAAAATTTATTTCGTATATATATTATAATATAATAAATAATTTGCTAGTATTTATTATAATAATAAATATAATAATAATAATTCGGATTTTATAAGCGTAATAACTCGCCGCAAATTTACGTCGAAGTAATCCAGTATCTTTAATAAGCTCTAGCATAGCAAATTAAGCGAGGTAGAACTTAGCACGCCCCAATTAGTAGCAGCTAATGATATTAGAGGTGACAAGCTTGGAATCCGAGGTATATTGAGATCAAGATATTTGGGCTAGTGGCAATAGTAATTAACTTATGGACATTTGAGTAGAGACTAATACGATTAACAACGGCGACGACAACGGAAACGATGATTATTACGACCCTCCCTCTATCGAACAACGGTTATATACTACGCTATAAAAGGAGGGCTTTGCAGCGGAGGACTAGCGTTTGAACATCACAGCTTTCGGGGTTAGGAATACAATTGCGGAGGAGAAAGGCGGCTCTTTTGATGATAATAGGTCAACACCGGGCGATAATTCAAGCGATAGTCCAAATGAGTACGCTTATTGTCCCCTATTATGAAAAGTAGACAACCAGTTTTTCTAATATAGCGTAGAAAATCTAATTGTGCTGCTAGGCGATGACGACTCGAGTGCCTCTGAAGCCGAAGCCGATGACGGTGGTCTTCGTGTCGAAAATGCAGCGGCAGACGAGGGCCTTCTCGATAGCCCAGAGACTGCTATTGACTCGACAACTCCGGCCGCTCCTTCTAATCCCGATGTGTGGCACGATATTGATGACTTCCTCGAGACGGCACAGCGCTTGCGGCGCTCTGCACAAAAACCTTCGACGTTCGATTGCATGTGCTCTCATGCTTCCTCTTCCCGTGCCTCGAGCGAGCCATTGCACGACCATATTAGTGCAGCAGGCCAATGTACCGTCCGCGCCAGATCTAAGGCCACGATGTCCCATCCTGCTCGTTCTCGTAATCAACCTCCAGATCATCTTCCTACGGATCGAAGTGCAGGAGACGAACATGAGCTGATCCGCGCTGAAACATGGTCCGGCCCAGAGGCGAGTAGGCTTCCTACCGCAGGTAGACAGGAAAACAGATACGGATACATTTCTCAGTGGTCGCACAGTTTTGGAGGTGAGAACGAATCACTGGCTGAGTGAGGGAGCGATTGGAGCATCTTGAATGCATTAGATGGAACTACCCAAGCTGGGATCATGCGAACTTGGAATAGGTCATATCTGATTAGAACAAAGTTATTTGTTACTAACGATTCTCTGTAACCCTTTCTTGACGACCGGCAGGGTCTAGAATTCTTTGCGCGGAAACGAGTCTTCGACTCTATGCACAATCTCCGGGGGAAAGGCATCACCTGATAATGGCTGGATGCCTCTCAACATCTCCATTGCCTCATGACGTCGATTTTCGGTCAACATCTCAGTAGTCTTGATCCATCTACTCCTGATGACCTGTGGCGCTTCCTGACCATACCTCCGAAGTGCCGCCACAGCAGTCCGAAAGCCTTGCGAGGTGCTTCTTTCGAATTTACACATTTCTCTGTGGTCCGCCGCAATGCCACATCTCTCAGTGTTGTCTAAGATAGGTGCTGCGCTCGTCTCGTCCACAATATATTCCTTGGCGTATTTGAGATCCGTCTTCTCCTGTTCCCAGAAAAAGAAAATTCGAAAATTTGCCATTAGTGGGGCGAATTGGTCGGTGATATTTTGGAGTGTCTCGGACTCTTCTTCGAGAGCGTTCACTAAGCTCGATTCGATTTGCACTGCAACCTTTGGAATGGCCAGAGATGCGAGCTTTTGAAGGCTCCCAAGGAGACGTGCTTTACTGGATCCATGATGCGGAGTACCGAAAAAGAGTATGGCGAATGTGCAGGTATATATCGAGTGCAGATGTGCTATTTTAGAAGCATGACGGCTCGCAGAATATGCCAAGGCCTAGTGATGATGTCTAGTTAGAAAATGGCCCCAACATTGAGAGATTAAGATGGGGCAGCGTTTGTTGCCCGCTCTTAGGCCTCGAGCTCCACTGGGAGGATTGAACCAAACGACTTACCCGTTTTACTATAATCCCACCCAATGAGTGGCAAAGGAAGATAATAGGTCTGTCATTCGCATCTTCAAGCTACCAGCTTTTTAGCGGATGTTTTCATATATGCGGTACTCTGCTAGAGATGCTTGGGCTATCTGTTCTGTTTGGAGAGTAGAGCCACTTACATCCCTATCGGCGTGTAATTGCGCTATAAGTGTTTGAGCATGTTGCAAAATCCTCTCTGAACTGGTGGTTTTTCCTGTCAAGGAAGAGATGTTCGCATTGTATCCCCATGCTAGGACTCGAGCTCGCTTTAGATACTTCGGCAGAAGATCAGGATGGTTTAACCAGCAGATATTCCCGGATGTCCACGTTTTGACGGCGCCCCCATTGAGCCCGTGCACTGCGACAATACTGGATAGAATTGATAGGTCAGAGTTGGAAAATTGACTCATGAATGAGTGTGTACTTACTCAATCTCAGCTGGTTCACGGGTCGGTCGATATAGCTCTTGAACCCCAAAGACTTGCTGCGGGTCTCCAAGCCCCATGATAGAATATTGGATATGGATATCAGCGATCTTTGTCGAATATGTCTGTAGAATGATACTTTAAAGTGCCGCAACAAGCAGCGTAGTAAGGTGCTTTTAAAATCGAATCTAGCACTGCCTCCTTGCACATAACCGCCTCGTTCCATCATTAATATAACTGCGCCCCAAGGTTGCGAACGGCGGCAGTTAATGATACTTGATTTGTGGGAAAGCACTCACAGCCACCAGTAAACGCTGGCCAATTCCTAGACCTTTTAACTTGAAACACATTCCCTGACGGCAACACGGTCGCTGCTCAGCGACTGGGCGATCGGGACAGGAGAGCATACTCTGAATTAACACAGTGTTTCTGGTTAACCTACGGAGTTTTTTTACGACTTGGTTGTCACAGTACATCACCTCACAAGCTATGTCACCCTAATCATGATGATCAGGCGGCACGGGCCGCCGGGGATCCCGACCAGGCGTTAGTGACTTCGCTTCGATGTGAAGTACCCTCTCAGTAGGAGAAATAAGTGGCCGATTTTAGAACAGTGCGCCAATGCGATAGATCCGAGTTCCTACCAACAACAAACTGATAAGTTGCTCAAGATTTCTTGATGCAAAGGCTCGGCTGCTTCTCGAGAAGTATAATTGAAAATTACACGAATTTAGGACTGTGGGCGAGGGAGTGGTGTAGAATTGAGCAAGGGAGATTTGGTGTTCTCGCGTGCCAAAATCGGCAACTTTTTTCTCCGACTGAGAGCTACCGAAGCAAATTATCACATGGCATGGTGCGCGGGTTCACAAAAGTACCGCACTGCATCTGGCTTTGCCCAATGCAGACCAAACATTTTGGTGATATGAACATGAAATACTGTGCCAAACAAATTGATGCAAAAGGGGTCCGCTTAAAATTGCCTTTGAAATGATGAAATGGTTTATAATGTGTCATTCATCTTGTTGGTACTGTAATGCTATAACTTGAGCGAATACTTGAACCTCACGTGAAGCTTCAAAGTCATCGATATAACACGTAAATCGAATTTTGGCTCAAATGCCCTTGTAGTCGCTACTGTCCGTATGACGCTCACAGGGTCATTCACCGCCGTTCAATTTTGACCCTACACCCATCCTCACTAGAGAGGACGAGAGTAAGTCGTTGTCTCTCCGCCCCGACAGGAACAATCTTCTCGCCTGAAGGCAACGTGATGAGCGAGGAAGCCTGCAACAGCCTCACGACAGTATAGGAGACTTCCATGAGGGCAAAGTCTTCACCAAGGCATTGCCTTGGCCCACCGCTGAACGGAAAATAAGCCCAACCAATACCTGAGAGCCCGGACCCTTCCCACCTCTCGGGTCGAAAGTCATCTGCATCCGGCCCAAAGATACTCCTCATCCGCGAGTTGACGTACTGCGAAAACACAACCAGCTCGCCTCTTCTTACTAGAATGGGACTGTGTCCGTCTGGCCCACCACCAGTTGGTAGGATGGTGGTTTTCGTCGCTGTGCGATTATTCAATGGTACGGGTGGATAAAGGCGAAGACCTGCAAGGTAAAACCTTCAGCCTGTGGTATCATCTGGTGAGTTTGACTTTTACTTACTTTCTTTGATAACACAAGCAAGAAACGGCATTCTCCTAATTTGCTCCCGGCTGGGGTGCTCTGATTCGCCCATGACAGAGGAGATTTCTCTTCGAAGGCGATCCATTATGTGATGATGGCGGACAAGAAGGCGACTGCACCGGTAACAAACGCAGATGTTAGTTCGGCATATATAGATAATCTCAGGTCAAGACGTACAATGTCCAGGATAAACAACACGCCGTCGTATCTCTCCCAGCTAGCAAGACGTTGAGGAGCTGGTCGCGAAGGTCTTCATTACTCACAGATTCCTTTGCGACTTGGTCGATAAAACCATATGATTCTTCTCCGAAAGGGGTTTTCTCGTTTTGCAAGTTTCGTTCCCGGATATAACGTTCCACGAAACGATGGACGTTGGAACAAGCCCGCCGAAATTTTGGAGGATTGTAAAAGAAATGCCATGGAGCGATGCGAAACCGCTTGGCCAGCCCTTCCTGTGCTATGCTGAAGCTCTCCGCAAATAATCTATTCTCGTTGTCCTGGTCGATATCTGCTCTCAAGCTGTAAACTGACCGTCCCAACAACAAAGCAGTTGTCGTGTCCAAAGTAAGGTTGAAGAAGAGCGGCTGCAGATCGATGATCCCATTAACCGGCAGATGTGTTATGAGGTTGTCGACGTGCTCGCGGAAGTGGTCGAGATTCTGATACTGTGTTCGAATAAACTGTTTTCGCAAGAGCTCTCTTGAGTGCTTCCAGGCCGGGCCCTCTTGGGCGAAGATACCATTGCCCAATAAAGGGCGGAAGACATCTCGTCGAACTCCGAAGCCGTAGTCTGTATGATAACAATCAAAAATTAGTGCATCCACAAATCTTAATCAATCACAGGGCGGTTTACCTGTGAAGTTTGTAGACAGAAGGGACTCAACGTTCCTCGGATGCAGAATATGAAACGCTCGTGGACCGACCAACAAGTATTGGGAGAGGTTGTTGCGAGGTTCATAGTCTTTAGCAATTGAGCATAAAAAGGCGAGAAGGCGACCTTCTGAATTCGAATCCCAGAGCTCCTTTATACGGTCAAGTCCGAGAGGCCATCTGTATGGCAGCTCCGGAGGCGGCTGGCAACGGTGGCGGCGACCAAAAGTAGCATCTGCCTGCAATTTGTTAGCGTGAACTATCCTTAATGATTTGTTGAGACTTCTTCCACTCACGCGATGCTCGAGATATCTCTTTGTAACATAATAAATAATATGGGCTGCAAAGGCCACAAGAAGCAAGGAAATCAAGGTCCGCTTCATGACCAATTGCGTGAATATGTCACGTAAATCCACGAGGAAAACGCTTCGGATGTTCATGCCACCTATTTCACATGTAGCAAGGTGTCAGCGCCAGGACTCTGATTGAAGAGCCTGGGAATTGCTCTTAACTAAAAAGTTGCAAGCTGGGGGAGGCCGTGCGCGCCGCTAACAATTTAAGCGCTGCATAGCCATAAAGACAGGGGAACGGAAGCTTATTGGATGAGTTTGCCCTTCAGCCGAGCGCTTATATGCGACGCGTGCATGGCGGCGGCACGAGCCATCCAACCAGAATGGCGCACTCCCCGCGTGTTGTCTATCCACTCAAAATACTGCCTAGCTGCGGGGCAGTACAACCTTCTTCCTCGATGTCGATGATGTTGTTCGATTCATCTGGTCAATTCAGATCTTTAGACTATTGAGGATGCCTTCAGGTCTCCTTCACCTTAATACGGTCGAGTTCAACCAAGCTGGAGCTAATCGGGAAGACCGAAACGCCTCGGTAGAGTAAGAGGATTTCAACGCGATAGTTGCCAACGAAACATTTCTAACTGCGATCGCAATAGTATCGTTGCTGTCCATGGCTTGAATGAAGACATGATCGAAGCCTGGACTGATGCTGAAACGGGAATTCTCTGGCTTCGCGACTTCCTCCCCAAGGCCATACCAGTGGCACGAGTGTTAACATTCGGTTACGACGCCTCTGCTTCCTCATTCTACAGCGCCGGCTGGGCCGACACGATCCAAAAGCATGCGCATACTCTTGTGGCTTCTTTACAGGCTGACCGAAGCATTGAGGGCTGTGACCACCGACCCGTCATCTTCGTCTGTCATGGTCTTGGTGGGATCTTGGTCAAGAAAGCGCTGGCCTACTCTGCAAGTCGAACGTCTGCGCAGGTGGTCCATTTATACACTATCTTTGTTTCGACGTACGGGATACTTTTCTTCGGAACACCACATAATCGCACAGATACGGCCAGTTGGTTTGCACTGGAATCAACACATAGCTCGGAGCTTCGCACCACCATACAAGCAGGTGGCCAGTTTAATACCGCGTTGAACTGGAACACAGAGACTTTGGAAATAATTACAGACCAGTTCGCCCCGCTTATGAAGCAGCTCCATATATTCTTCTTCTGGGAAGAGGTCCAGAGTAGTTTTGGACACCGGTCAGGATTCATCGTCGAAGAGTCATCTGCAGCACCAATTTTGGACAACACAGAGCGGTCTGGCATAGATGCCACTCATTCACGTATGGTAAAGTTCTCAAAAACGAACTCTTCAAGCTACAGGACGATCATTGCAGCATTGACACGGTATTGCCGTGAAGCGCCTAGAGTCATTGCTCGTCGATGGGAGGTGGCACTTGCAGCGCTCGCCCGAGCACGATCGAATGAGGCTTTTGAGCTTGCGGGTTTGGCTTTTGATATTCACAACGACGGCCTATTCCCCTGTGAGAACAGTGCTTCAAGGAGGTCGCGCAGCAAACATTTCTTTCCGCCTCAAGAGACCGCTGCCGATTTCATTGGACGTGAAGACATATCTCACATTCTCCACAATGCTCTATTTCCGCCAGAGAACACCTCATCAATTAGCCGGCAAAGAAAATTCGTTGTCTATGGGATGGGAGGCTCAGGAAAGACGCAATTTTGTTCCAAGTTTGCAAAAGACAATCAAGAGCGGTAATGTTTGCTTGCTCATCAAAGACTTAATCGGACGCTAATCAAACACATTGCAGATATTGGGCAGTTTTCACCATCCATGCAACCTCTGTCGAGACTGCGAAGAATTCCTTCGCTAGAATTGGGAAGATTGGTGGATTGGGGGACACCGAAGGCGCTGGCAAATATTGGCTCTCGCAACTGGAAGAACCGTGGTTACTTATTATCGACAACGCCGACAATCCCGATCTGGATTTAGCAGGCTTGTTTCCAGAGGGTGACAGAGGGCATATTCTCATAACGACTAGAAACCCAGACTTTCGGCGTCACGGTACTTCTGGAAGTGTCGAACTCAAAGGACTCAAGAAACGAGAAGCTCTGCATCTTCTGCTCAAGCGGGCTGATGTTCCCAGGCCGTGGGACGCGTCAACTAAAGCCGCCGGAAACGAAATAACCCGGACCCTAGGATACCTTGCACTGGCTTTGATTCAAGCTGGCACTTCTATTTTTCGAAAGATCTGCGACTTAACAGACTATCTGAATTTTCACAACCATTATCGAAGTCGACGCCGAGCAAGGCCGCATTCCATGGCTACACCCGAAGATGACGATATTGTCTATTCCGCCTTCGACTTTTCTATGAATTATCTCCAAGCTAAATGTACAGTCGTGAGTCAGGACGCCGTGGAACTCCTCAATATTGTTGGCTTCTACCATTTTGAACATATTCGGGTCGACATCTTCACGAGAGCAGTAGAAAACAGGCTCAGAGCACTTGCCTCCTCAGCGAACAGGTCCATACACTCAAGGCTTTTAGGCGCAATCATCACACGATTACAACCCCCACCCACACTTCCACAGTTTCTCAGACAAGACTTAGAAGCACTGCATCCATATCGTGTGAGACGAGCACTCCACGAGCTATACTCGCTCTCTCTCATCAGCTATGATGGTAAGGACGCGAGCTTCTCACTACACCCTTTGGTACACACCTGGGCTAGAGATCGTCTCGATCAGAGGGAGAAAGCGCTCTGGGCACAAATTGCACTGAATACGCTCACCGAATCCATTCTACTGCCACCAGACGATGCCGGAGAAATTCATGGAGAATTCAGAAAAGATCTGCTCCCTCATCTCGATGCATGCCTTGCGGCATGTCCAATCAGGATTAGCGATTACCGTAGTCGATTGGGAAGACTTCAACTCTCCTACGCGAAATTCTTCCAGCAAACGTTATTACTCATCATCCGCGACCAAGCTCTCAATGCTGGGAAATGTGGCTATGTATACGCCGAGCGTGGTCGCTTCGGAGAAGCCACGGTGTACTTGTCAATGGTGAAAGACGTGTTGGTCGAAACTTTCGGCTACGAAAATGAGAGAACCATGATAGCGATGTTAGGTCTCGCGGGAACGTATTGGGGTCTAGGGCGCTTGGAAGAGGCAATTACTCTGCAAAAGCGTGTTGTTGAGGCTCGATCCAAAGTCTTCGGTCCTGAACATCGTGAAACTCTTCTGGCCATGGATCAACTGGGGCGGTCTCACTGGCTGCATGGTCAATATCATGAGGCTCTCGACCTGCAACAACTCACCACAGATCGGATGAAAGCAGTCTTGGGTTCAGACCATGATGACACACTCACGGCTTTGGATAACTTGGGCGTGACGCTTGGGTCTTGGCATAGATTCCAGGAGAGCATGGAGATCCACCAACAAGTCCTCCTTTCCAGGGAAAAGAGGCTCGGAGCCACGGATCTAGAAACTCTGACAACAATGAACAATCTTGCTATGGCCTTACTGGACCTTAAACGTCTGGATGAAGCTAGAGGAATCATGCGCAAGGTTTACGAAGAGCGAAAGCTTCAGCTTGGCAAGGAACATCCTTGGACATTATGGGCGCTCTGTAATCTAGCGAAAATCAATATTGAGCTGGGACTACTCCAAGAGGCCGAATACATGCTAGTAGATGGAATAGCCGCGGGTAAACGGAGCCTCAGCGACAACCACCTGGGGGTCTTGATGGGTTGTGGCGAGCTTGCACGAGTCTACGCCCGGCAAGGTCGATTCGACGAAGCAGAGAAACTCACCTTAGATACAATTCAGAGGCTTGAAGAATCCCGTGGGCACGAACACCCTGACTCCGTCTATGCCATGTGGAAGCTGGCACAGCTCTATGAGCTGCAAGATAAGATTGAGAAAGCTGTCCAGGCATGCGAGGTTGCCCTAGAGAGGGCCAATATGAGGCTGACGAAGCAACATCCATTTTGCAAGAAAATTGAATCCAAACTGTGCTCGCTTCGAAACCGACTCCGGCCGAAACCTGAAGATGCGCTGATAGATGAACGTCGCGACCCCGAACACGAATATCATGTTGTACGCCAATTCAAAGCACGCAACCAACGTACATGGTGAAGAATGAGGCCAACAAATGTGAAAGTTGATCTCTGTTGACCAACTATGAGAGCTTAGCTCCTTTGCCAAAGGGAGAATGTTGTAGCATCGAACTCGATGGAAGATATAAGAGCCTCTCTTCACAACAGGAGAGAGTGATCAGCCGACAAGATTCTGAATCTTGTGGATATCAATGACCATTACATTCTGAGCTCAAGGCCATCCGCGACAACGCAACAGTCCTGCCCAAAATTGCCGACTGTTCTTTGGGAGGATGTGTCTTACACACTCTCTCTGTACCAATCCGATAGCTCTGCTTCAACCCTACCGGAAAGGCTTGATTCAGTCAGGAGGCTCATTCGTGGGAATTGTTCGCGGGCAATGTCGGAGGAACCGGAAATCCAGCTGACACGGGCTTAGAATCCGACGGCTAGCAGCGAGGGTGACGAGCAACTAGGCTGAGGAACTGTTTCAGACAATATATCGACGAAATGGGAATGCCTCGACGGGAGGACTGGAGTTTTGGTATACGGTAATGCCATATTTAGTTGAATGGAGATATGCATGATGCTATCCGTCTGTTCCGAGTTAGAAACGCTCGAAAGAGTGGGGTAGATGGATTACGAAACATTTGCCTTCATTTGATTTACTGTGACTCTGAAAATGATTGGCACTGCCACGAATCCAAAATGAATCGCGTAATACGTTGTAGAGGAACTGGTGAAGGAGATTGTTGTCATCGTGGTGTGCTTGCCTGTCAAACGATATATTTAGGGGAACTCTAGAATGGGATGGTTAGTCTATTATAATCGTCGTGAGGTTGGGGCTTATTCGTCGGCGCATTCGTCAGCGCATTCGTTGGCATATTCGTCGGCGCGGCCGCCACCTGCTCTATCATTCTTCCTCCTCACAGTGTCAACACTTTCTGGCCCAGAAGATGGTTTGTGTCTCAAAATCTGCAATACAGTGCCCGTCACCAAGTTGCGACTTTGCCTATTTTGCATCAAGTCCTGATCTAGCCGGAAAACTTCGCAATCATTTCAACAACTTAAAGGTGCGTGATGCGGAACACGAATCATTCTTCCAGAAGCCTTTCTGCGTATTCTGCGGCAATCCTATTCTCTCGAAGACGCGGAAAGGTCTTTGGAAGTCGGGCATGAACAAGCACTGGCTGTTAAATCATTCTGTGGAGCTTGCTGAAGTTAAGGAGCGTCAAGACAATGAAGGAATGGTAATTCTCTCACCTCTTGGCCGATAGTTATTACTGAGAGAAGCACAGAAAATTGCCGTCATGCTATCGCCGTTACAGCTAGATAAGCTTGCCAATGAATCGCAGTTAGAATACGAATTAGAGGAAGGCGATTTGATCAGTCGAAAGGAAAAAGCGACCCATTTGAGTCGGGGTATAACCGAGATCCCGTGCCAAAGCACATCCCTGCCAAAAGCACACACCAAAATTTCGTCAAAATCTACCCCACCGACCACTTCAACTATGGCTAGATCAAACAAATCAGCACTTGTGACCGCCGCTGTAAAGGCATTTCGAAGAGGAGATTATTCTACACCTACTGCAGCAGCACACGCCAAAGGGGTACACCCTATAGCTGTCTAGAGGCGGCTGAATGGCCTCACTAAGACCCGCCAAGAGGCTAACTCCTCCTACCACCAATGTCTCACTAACATCCAAGAAGAGCTTTTAATTAGCCATATCAATAAGCTAACGGACCGAGGAATGCCTCCCACGAGTCAAATTGTCAAGAACTTAGCGAAGGAGATTAGAAGAAAAGAGGTAGGGAAGAACTAAGTAGCCGGTTTTTGCAGAAGGTATAAACTTAGGCTAAAAAGTGCATATTTACGTAACTTGGACAACTTGCGTGTTTTTGCAGAGCGTGTCTTTTTGTTTGTTTTATTTTTTATAATAGTAATATGTTTTAAATGCTTTAGTTTCCTTACTTATTAGTATTTTAGTTAACTCGGTAAGAATGTTCTAATTCGCTCAAGTTATTGAAAAATATATGATTATAGTCGAAAACATTTATAATTTCGACGAGAAAAGTTTCCTTATTGGTATAGCACGTATAATGAAAAGGGTTATAACGTTAGAAGTATATAAATCGAGCAAAGTAACTAAAAAAAAGCAGAATAGGAACAAAGAGTTTATTTCATTGCTAGTATGCGTATCTACTATTGGCCGAGCTATACCTCCACTCCTTATTTACCGCGGCGCTAACAGGGATTTACAAAACATATGGGTCTAAGATTCACGTCCAACTAATGGAATATGGTTTGGTTCTTCAGAAAATAAGTAGAGTAATGTAACGGTCGGCTCGCTCAGCTAATTGTAGGGTTGATTGTATGTAATAAGGATTAAGTGATTCCAATGAAGAGTATAGTTCAAGCCTGGTTACTAAGTATAGTATTAAGATACTGTATTTGAGTTGAGCACGAAGCTCTTATCTAAGGGAATCTTATTTGCTTATATAGAACCTTCCTGCTCTTAGATCCCAGTGGATCCCTTGGACCCCCTTGGAGTCCCTTGAGACTCCAGTGGACTCCGTCACGTGACTACTAAGTCCCGTGTTCCTATGATCCTAGGGTCTACTACAGGCGAGCTTACTCGCTTACTGAGCCTATGGTCCATTAGATCATGTGAGTCGTAATACTATCCCTCTTCTAGTTAGCGTAGTCCCGACGCTTAAATCAAGGTAAGGAAATATTGTCTTAAGGCCACGGCTTTTTTCCTTCCTCAACATGTCCTCAGACAGCGTCCGCAAATATAAAGAAAGAATCAAATTTGCTCGCGATATCGAAGACGCGGGTCTTAAAATGACACTTTGCTCGCATTATACAAAGGAAAACCGAAAGTGCGTAATAGCTTCCGAAAAATCATTTCGTTGTATTAAGTGCGTTCGTCGCAAACGTTCTTACGATGGTCTGTCCGATACTTGGGAGAGGAACGTTCCTCGGGAAAGTGATTAGGAGGCTATCGACCGGCAAGAGCGTAAACTAGAGGAGTAAGAGGAGGAGGTAATAGCGAAGATATTGCGCCTCTGGAAATAACGTCGTTTGCTTCGTGAGCGTCGCTCCAAGATGGCTGCTCGAGGCCTTCGTTTCCTCGACGAGTTGAATGCTGCAAAGGCGAAAGAGAAGGAGGAATAGGAACGGCGCGAGCGCGAAGGCTCCGTCGTATCTGGGCTTATCTTTTCCGACGCGATCGACTTATCCGCGGTCCTTAGCTTAACCGACTAAAACGTGGACCTTGTTTTCTAGGCAACTTTAAATTTTGACGGTAAAACGACTCAAACTTCTCATAGCAATTAAAGTTTCGTTTGGGTTCCCATGTGTTTTCCGAGTGTAAGTATCCTTGCCATTTAACCAAATACTTGACTTGTTTTCTGACGTATTAGCAATTTAGGATCTCTTTTACGTCGTATTCGGCGTTTAAGTTGACTAGTGCGATTTCGACTTTTGGGGCTCGCAATGCCCCTAATAGTGCCGGTTCGAAGAGAGATATATGAAATACCGGATGTATATTCATATTACTAAGTAACGCAAATTCGTAATTAATTGGACTTTTGACTTTCTTGATTTTATATAGTCTAATTTTCTTATGATCTAATTTGTCGCTTAATCGTTTCGTTTTAATGTTTCGGCGAATTAAATAAACTTTATCCCCCTCTTTAAGCGTAAATTCTATATTACGATGCTTATTATAGTATAATATTAACTTAGTAGCCACAAATTGTATGTCTTCTGCAAGTCTTTCGCGTAAAGACTTTAGTTTATCGACTTAAATCCTAGCATTTTGTGCTTCCGACTCCATTGAGTACGGTATTTAATATGCCTTAGACTTATATTTATAGTTGGCGTAAAAAGGCGAGATCTTCGTACTCTCTATTGTTGTACTATTGTACGCGAATTATGCCAATGGCAATAGTTCCGCCTAATTGTTTTATTAATAATTAACGTAGTAACGGAAGTATATTTCCATGACTTGATTTAATCGTTTTATTTGTCCGTTTATTTAGGGATGGAAAGCTATTGAAAGCTTTTACTTGATTCTTAGTAGTGCGATTAGGGTGGTTTAGAATTTCGAAGTAAAGAGTTTATCTCGGTTTAAGATAATCTCGTTTAGTACCCTATGATTAGCTATTACAATTCGCAAGAATGTATAAACTAAATCCTTTGCCGTGCATGTCTCAGAGTATGGGATTATATACGCGTATTTTGTGAGCTTATCCGTGATTATAAGAATAGCGTCGTATTCGATATTCGATATTAATTCTTTCGAGGGTAGTAGCTTTACTACGAAGTCCTAAGCAATGGACTTCCAAGCGCTTGGAGGTGTATTCGGTGATCGCATGTTGCTATAGGGAGTATACTTCGCGACTTTATTTCGAATGCACGTATCGCATTTACTAATAACCTCGATGGCTTTCCCTTTGAGTCCTAGGATGTAGAAGTCCCTAGAGATCCGTTCTATAGTCTTCGTAATTCCCTAGTGTCTATGAGCTGGAAGTTCATACTGCGTTTTGATGAACCTTGACTGGAGATTCCTAGGAATATAGAGCTTCCCTTGGAATCGTAGTATTCCAAACTCATTCGTGAAAGGCCCTATTAATTGTTGCAAAGCCATCTTTGCGACAGAGTTTTTGTCGTAATTCCTTTTGAAGCTCTCGACAAGCGTCGTATCGACTAGCCTCGAAATAGTAGCAATTATTGCTCCATTAAATACTAAGCCGCCTTCAACTTCCTTGAGTATTGCGTGTGAAGGTGGTTTAACGTCGTTTTAGTACTCCGATTTCCGGTTGAGAGCGTCTACTCTACCGTTTTCCGATCTTTTAATATATGAAATTTTGAAGTTATACGTGGCTAGCGTTTTAGCTTATCGTACTTGTCTTTAATTGAGTTCTTTCGTTGTAATGAAAAATACTAAGTTCTTATAATTAGTGTATACTTGTATTTGATATTTTGTTCCTTCCAAATAAACCCTCTATATCCGAAACGCTTCTATAATCGCAAGTAGCTCTTTATCGTAGATTTCGTAATTTAATTCTATTAGTAACATCTTGCGAGAGTAATATGCGATTAGCTGCTATTTGCCTTACTCGCCGAGCTGGTTGAGTATTGCGCTAATTGCAAAATCTAATGCGTTTATTTCAATAACGATATATTTGTCTAAGTCGAACGTAAGAAGGAACGGTGCTTCCGTAAAGCGTTGTTTGAGCTAGTCGAAGGCTCTTTGAGCTTTACTTGTCCACTCAAATGTTTAATCCTTCTTCGTTAATACTATCAAAAGTGCTACCACTATAGAATACTTTTTCACAAAGCGTCGGTAGAAGTTCGCAAATCCTAAAAAAGACTATACGTCTTTAACTGTTTTGAGTACCTGCCAACTGAGTACTGTCGATACTTTCGCAGGGTTTATCGATAAGCCTCCGGCTGAGACTACGTAGCTTAGGAAGTTTATTTTTTCCATATGGAATTCACACTTCTCGAGTTTACAAACTAAATTCGCATTTCTTAAGGCAATTAATATTACTTTAACGTCGTCAATATATCTGGCGAGCGTTTTAAAGTACACTAAAATATCGTCTAAATAACAGATAACCGTAATGTCTAAGAATGGCCGTAAAACGGTGTTTATCATGCGTATACATGTGGCTAGCGCGTTGGTCAGACTAAAGAATATGACTAAGTATTCGTAATATCCGTGCTTTGTCTTAAACGCTATCTTTTATTCTTCTCCTTCCTTTATTCGGATCAAATTGTAAGTTCTACGCAAGTCTAACTTACTGAAGATCTTAGCTCTCTAAAGTCTGTCGCGTAGCTCATCCGCTAGCGGTAGTGGGTATCGGTTTTTGACGGTAATCTCATTGATCTTCCGATAGTCGATACATAGTCGTTTCGACTTATTTTTCTTTGGTACGAATAATACCGGGCTTTTTACTAGTAAAGTTAATAGTCGTATAAATCCTTTTGCCAAATTCTCGTCGATGTATTCTTTAAGCGTCTTTAAGTCGTCTGCCGATATTTAGTAAATAAGTAAATACGGTGGTTCCTTTCCGTTTTATAGGGGTATTTCGTGGTTTTACTGCCCGTGCTTAAAGAGTGCCTCGATCCCTTTCTCGTTTCTAAAGAGGTTCAAAAACTCGTGGTATTCTATTAGTATTTGCTTTAATAGTGGATCCTAGGTATAGTATTTTAGCTCTTTTAAGGAAGTGGCGCAAACTTCTCTTTGGCTACTTGTTCCTATTTCGATGAACGAAATCCTACAAGTTTAGCACTTGTCAAACGTAAGCGTTTCCTTGACCCAGTCGATTATTGGGTTATGCTGTCTAATCCATAGTATCCCGAGTATAAGTGGGTGACCGATGTCAACTACGTCGAAGCTTATTCTCTCAATATGTCTTCTCCGCATGACTATGATTTGTGGTATAGTTTCCACGTCGACTTGTCCGGAACTTAGAGGGCTTCCGTCGACCGTGATGATAGGGTATGATCGTGACTTGATTATCGTGGCCTATCCGTTGTCTAATACTAATTATTTCGACACGTAATTGCCTGTTGCTCCCGAATCGATTATTGCTCTGATCTTATGCACACTTATTTGTACCACACAGAATAGCTGTCTGGCACCTCCTCTAATGACACACATTTCTCGGTGCTACTGCCTACTAAGTATATCTTCCCACCGGCGGCCTGACCCGTTAGCGTAGATGAGCCGGAACACACGTCCTACACTAAGTAGTGATTATATTGCTCGTTCGAAGGTTTCTTCGTGATATGTAGAGTTATCCTCTATGTTTTGCCACATCTTTCGACTCGCGCTTTCCGCGAATACCTCGTAGTACCGTCTTACTACGGGTTCATGATTGGGTATAAGGAGAGCGTTGTTTAGCATGGGTAGCTGTTGCATGTAGCAGTTAGTGCCGTTGCGCTGTCTTTATCCAATCCGTTGATGATTTTAATACACGACTTCGTATGTTTGGCCGTATTTTAGTCCTCTTGTGCCCGGTTGAAGCTCAACGTATAAAGCTCCCCCGTCTAAGTTCTGCCATTCACGTGTGCAGGCTGTAAGGCTGTCTTCTCGTTGATAGACATACCATTCTTGTCCTACCCGCGGGTAGTGTTCCGGCCAAAGGTTTAGTGCTGCAGGAGACCCTGGTGGTCCCCAGTCGTCGTATCTCGGTGGTTCTTCGTCCTTTGACTCAAATTCTTCCACAAATAGTTAGTGGCGGTCGGCCAAGGTCTTAATTCTATTAAACTGCCTTACTAAGTCGTTTACGTCGTCGTTTATTCTGTCAATTCTTTGCCATTGGTTATCCCTTGGGAGCCTTTCCCCTGCCGCTCGTCTGGCGAGGTTTGCTGCTTGCTCCTCTTAGAACCTCCGGAGGTCTTCTTCGGGGATTGGTCGAAACGTCCTTAAATCGTCTTCCAATTCCGGCCAAGTAGCTTGCGAATTGCTTTATTACTCGTCTAATCTTTCGCCGTTATACAATACTCTTCTCGTAATTGCATATATTTAGTGGAGTTCGTTGTAACCTCCTCGTCTAATCGCGTTAACTTATTTCTTCGAGCGTCCGTTCTATAGTTTGATTTTTCTATGTGAATTGGCTATGTGTCTCGAAAGGCTACATTCGAAGTACAGCTTTTTTTCGCGACGTCGATTCATTTCGTCCTTAGAAAGTTGCTTCTTCTTTCCTTTGAAAATGGCATCGACCTTTATTAGTGAGTTGTAGTAATTATAAGAGCTCGAGCTCTTTTTGCTTTTATTACTTCCTCTTTTGAACTTATTGGAGTAGTGCTTTCTCTTCTCAAGCGCTTGCTCGTACAGTTTGTTGTCAAAGTAGATAGCGTTATCTATTATAGTTTGTATTGAGTCGTGCTTATCGCGGCGCATTAATTCGTCTTTCACCGCATTTTTCAGCCCCTTGTAGAATTGAACTATAAAAGCGTTCTCCCCCTAGCCCGTGATTCTACCTATGTACTACTGAAATTCTGCTGCGTAAGCTGATGCTACTCCGGTTTAGCGTAAGTTGGACAGCTTGCGTTCTGCGACTTTCTCTTCATCCACGTTCTTAAACACTTTGGTGATCTTTTCTTTGAACCCTTTAAACGTGCTAAAGATTTCCTTAGTCAAAGGGTCCCATTTCGTCGTTTGCCCTTCGCAGTCGAGGTAATCCTATTAGCTCGTCTCAATCCAATCGAAGGCTGCTCCAATCAAATATCTTGTGCACTAGAGAATTTGCTCGTCTTCTATTCGGAACATATTCTCATTAAACTTAATGTAAAGTGCATATTGCATTAGGTATACTCGAAGCTTGCTTTTAGTGCCATCGAAAGTGTCGGGCTCGCGACTTTTGATTTTCTTCGATACTTTTACAACAAGTTCTAATGGGGCGGGCTTCGGAGTGCTTCTAAATGACGATAAAACGGTAAATATAGTGGAGTATTTAGCTAATATCACAAAAGATGGTACTCAAAGTGTAACAATCGGCTCGCTCAACTAATTATAGGGTTAATTATATGTAATAAGGACTAAGTGATTCTAATGAAGAGTATAATTTAAGCCTAGTTACTAAGTATAGTATTAAGATACTGTATTTGAGTTAAGCACGAAGCTCCTATCTAAGGGAATCCTATCTGCTTATATAGAACCTTCCTACTCCTGGATCCCAGTGGATCCCTTGGACCCCCCTGGAGTCCCTTGAGACTCCAGTGGACTCCGTCACGTGACCACTAAGTCCCGTGTTCCCATGATCCTAGGGTCTACTGCAGGCGAGCTTACTCGCTTGCTGAGCCCATGGTCCACTAGATCATGTGAGTCGTAACAAGTAACAACGCAATTAGTCTAGCTTGGCTACAGTAAATGTTTAAACGGTTTACTAAGCCTAAGGATTCTCGGGCGCGCTGGCTTCTTATAGTAAATAAATATTCCTCACACGTTAATATAGCCTTTGTAAACTAGGCAAACCATCATAAGATTATTATTATGATTTTTCCCTCTCATATAATTCATCGGCTTTAACCCTTAGATATTGGACTATTTCAGCCTCTCTTAACTGCTTATTCTGTGGAGCTAGATGATTTGATAAATATAAGTGAAAGCCTTGTCTTAATATCCAAACGGTTCTTTTACTCTCTGTTTAAGCGTGCATAAGAAAAGTCCTTTATAGCGAAAAACATCCAATATGCATTTGCGAAGCCTGGAATCTGGCCTATTAACTTTACACTTGTCTTAGATTAGTTGAAAAAGCTTGTTCAAACTAAGGACTCTAAGGATGCCGATGTTCTTTTTACGCCTAAAACCGCTATAAACATTCGCCGCATAAAGAGGAAGCTTTAGAATACTCCAGCAGAAGAAAAGAAGAAGAAATTTGATCATTTTTTTGACGTCTTTAAGAAGTAGACTACTAAGGTTTCTGTAACCCAAAAAGAAGCTAGCAACCTTAGGGAAGCTATCATTTTGAAGCAATAGAAACGCAAGAAAGGCAAAAGACTCAACTTGGCAAGCGAGGAAACTCAGGGTGTTAATCTTTACTCACCAAATAAGGTGGATAAAGCTCGGGAGTATCAAGTAGAGTAGGACCGGTTGGCAGCAGAAAAAGAGGAGGCAAAAAAGAGAGGAAGGCTGTCAGAGAAGCTAATAAGGCCAAGAAACAACAGGAGCAAGAAGAGAAGGAAGCACGTCAAGCTACTGCTCAATTGAAGAAGGATTTAAAGGCTACTTCGGCTTCCATTTTAGGAAAGGCTCTTTCTCTATCTTCCAAGTCGAAATCTACGACTAAGCTCTCTAAAGGACCCGTTTTGAAGGCTCCTAGGGTTAGAATAGCCCCTATCAGTCCTCAAAAGAAGCAAGACAAAATTCCCAAGAGCTTGATAGTTACACCAAAAGTGTTGGCACCAGAGGTAGAAGTAGTACAGCTTGGCAGGGGAGAGCGGCCTATAAGGCTACTATAACGGTTCAAGAATACCAAATAAACTTGAAAACCTTTAATTTAATCAAATATTATACTCTTCTTTCAATTTCAAGTCAAAATCACGACTAGTTGTTTTATAATAAAATTTTGAAGTTTAGTGGGGTATATTTTGGTGGAACGTGCTTTTGGCAGGGATGTGCTTTGAGACGGGATCTCGGTTAGTCATCGCAAGAACACCTAAAAAAGACCCCATGCCATCATTGAAGCGTCGGCGAACATCGCATGAGCAAATTAAATCTGGTACGTGAATAAGATTTTCTAGCAAATCAGAGCTAACACTGTGCAGCCGAAGCCTTTGACTCTGCAGAGACAGGACCAAACCACCCAGGAACTGAAGTATCTGGTCAGTACTGAGAATTGAAGTTTTTTGCTTTCAGAAGATAACGACTTGAATTGCAGGCGCTGTTGCACGCAGTTGTAAAAGATACATGACTCAAAGGAGCCTTGTCAGTGTCGAGCTACATTTCGCGACACCACTTTCTTCCAAAACCCAGAGGTGTGACGAGTGCGAAGTACTCGGTGACAAGCCTGCAGCTGCCCCTACCGTTCCTTCCCTGTCGAGAGCAGACCCATTTCAGAACGCCCCGCCCCCAATCGAATCATATCCAGCCGATGCGTTCACAGCCATAACATTCTGCTTCCCTGGCTTTGACGATGACATGGAGGATTTATTTGAGAATAGTACTCAGGATGCAGGGTAAGGAGAGGAGAACTCGATTGAGCCACCAAAGAGCACGTCGCGTTTATTACCTAATCTTCGCCTATCATGAAAAATGCAACCGTGGTTAGCCAGAGATACATCATTTCCTTCCAGAATGGCAAACACATCTTTCGCGGATGTAGTCGAGGTCACTGAACAAGAGCACACTCTGGGCGAGCTTTCGAAGGCAAATCTGCAAATCGCGAAGAGCTTATTCGAGTCAAATGGTGTTGTAGCGTGGCGGTGCTTGTGGCCTCGAAATGATAAGAAAGTTGAGCGAGAGACTTTGGACGCTCTAGGCATTCTGCCTCCCGAAAAGAACTTCATATACGTGAACACTAGGAGTCTGCTACCTCGAGAGATAGTCTATAACAAGGCGAGTTGGCCGTTGAAGATTGTTGTCTTACTTCCACACTGACATGAGAATAGTTCGTGACGGCTTTTTTGGCATCACAGCTTCCGACCTCAAAGCTTCTTCAGATTTATGCGAGATATGCAACCACGACAGGTACCATCTCACTTCAAAGCTCCGACGCTGTAGTGCCACTCCATGTGCAAATGATTATCCCTCACGACGAGTATCCTCTTTCCACGAAATCGACTGTGGTGGCCGCTGTATATATCTGAAGGGTGATGGACTTGCGTAACGTCCCTTTATTCCGCGAATCTTGGCTGTACTCTATTTATTAATATATCGCAAACTTGGCCTTATAATCAAAATTCAAAACTAAAATTATAAATATTATTTAATTTTAAAAATATATATAATATTTAAATTCTAAATAATTATTAATATTATTTTATAAGTTTATTTTATAAAGTTTAAACGAAATTCGTATACTTATTTACTAACGATAAAATCTATTTATATTCGATAAGAGTATAAGAAAAAAAGCGTAATAATTACGCGACGAAGTATAATTATAGCGTGAGCTTCCGCATTCGTTGCTCGTGGCGTATGTTCTTAACGGCTGCGTCTCCAAGTGGACACCGCATTATCTCTACTGCAAAACGGTTGGGTTAAGTTGCAGAGTCAAGGACTTGCCCCTGCGGTAACCTTCCCGCATCTAGCTGTCACATCGTTAGGACTATTGCCTCGTCAGGACTATTACTATGTCAATTCTATATCTCATCAGTCTATCACCTCGCTAGGACTATTATCTCTCCCGCTACCTATATTACGGTCTTCGTAGAAGTGAGATAGATGGGATGGTTGGACATCATTTCTTGTAGCGTGGAATGTTGAACTTTTTTTTAAGTGATTTTAGATAGAATACATTCCTAGATATCGCATACATCGAGTTGTGCTTATGGCCATTAGATGGTATCTACAGGCGAGAAACGTGGAATATGAGAATAAGTGCGTGTTCAATAACTGCATCCTTTCAATCTCAAAGGCTCTCTTATCCCATTAAAGCTTCAACTCCAGCGTTCCCGGTGCCGCAATATATCGTCAATGGGGCGCACGTGGAAGAGCCTAGGGCGGCTTTTTGGCCAGGAGCACTATCCCAACGCAGAACTCTGGCTAGGACAACCGTCCTATGACTCTGGGAATCCCAGGTTTCTAGGAGTGCTAAGTAACCCGCCCCAGATGTAAATCGGTCCTAACTGAGAGATCCTAGCTTGAAATTTTATCTAGGACTAATTACTTAGCCTCCAGACTGTCTCAGGATCCCCCTAGTCACAGGAGTGAACCCGCCGTAGGACATAAATTATAGGACAGGACATATAGGACACACCTCCTACGACAGAGGCCGTCTTAAGCGGCTATTTGTCCTGGGACAAATGGGCCAAGACAGATTCAAGTCTGGGGTTGCCTACCTAACACCCGTACCACTCTAGAGTTCCTCCGGGCACAGGATAGGTGTCCTACCTGATCATTTGTTGCAGGACAATTGTCCTAGACCTTCGTGATGTGCATAAGCCACTCTTGATGGATGGTTGACATGTCCTTCTGTCGACATGGCTCTACGATGTGCAACAAAAATTGATTTCATTTCCTCACGTGATAATGTATTGTGTACGAACCAAGTAGTGTTTACGAACCAAGTGGCGTGTACACTGCGTACGAACCAAGTGGTGTGTACAAACCAAAGTAGTGTGTGAAAACCAAGTGATCTTAGTTCGCCTCGCTCGAGATTATCTCGTCTGTTTGAGAGTACCTCGCTTTTTAGATGGTCTCCATCCAGGATTATACTTAGAACCTTCATTTCACCGATCACCTCGCCTTTTGGGTGGTTCCATCCAAGATGATTCTAAGGACTTCCACTTAGTGGACCTGTCGATCGGCCCAAACATTGGATCATATTTTATTGCTATCTGCTTTTCAATCGGTGGACAACTCGTTCACCAGCGCAATCAATCATGGCAGAAAACTCTGGCCCAGCCCGGATGAGTCTGCAAGCCTCGCAGTCCGTGAAAAAAAAATGTCAGTAACAGCCGATAAACGGCTTCTTACTCGACGCCTTTCTACGATACGCAACAAAAAATTGATTTTATTCCTCACGTGATATGCACTCTGGACGGCGTCAGACTTCGGGAACACGGCATCAAGGTTGAATAATCATTGGTCATCTTCTGTTATTTGAATTACTGCACCGTTTCGCTCCATCCGACCCCACTGTGACGGAATATTCTCGAGTGTGTTTCGTGACGCATAATTAAGACGTGACTTTCTCTTGATCCTATTCAAGCTTTGATAAAGTAAGGTTTTGAGATGTTTCTACCCTCCCCTGCTAGCGTGCCCCGCCTTCCACATACTTAACTTAGCAGCCGCCTCGTGAGGGGGAGCTGTTTTAGGCGGGTAGGGCTTAGTTTAGCTGGCTCGTACCACCAAGGATGCCTATCATTTAATGTCATTATCGATTTACCTATCTAAGTGATTATCTAGTCTAAGCAAAGTTTTCATTTGGATCTATTAAACCTGGCGTCAACTTCTCTTGCGTCCTTTTTAGGAAGACAAGTATAAGTCACCGACTTATCCCTCTTAAAAACCATCCAAAAGCGAAGCGATCATTAACATAAACTTTCAAGCATTATCTTAATGGAAACTATCTAAATAAGGTGATCTGGCCAGCCAACTCCAATTAGTGTGTACACACCACCTAGTTTATACACATCATTTGGTTTGTACACACTACTTAGTTTGCACGCACTATTCAATTTGCACGCACCATTCAGTTTGTACGCACCACCTGGTTTGTACACACTATTTGGTTTATCACCGCGTTAAACAGAGCGAATCCTTCAACATGGAGAGTGCTGAGCAAAGAATTTCAAGGGATAAGCTTACTAAGTACAAAGGCACAGCTCTCGTATCGATTGCACATTTAGACTTCTTACACCTGTGGTTTTGAGTACACGTAGATAAATACAATCAAACGATCATGAACTCGCAATTGCCTTCGTCCTTTAAACCTTCAGGCAAAATTTAACACTTGAAAATCAGTCGTGCACGACTGCGGGGATGTGCAGGTCCGAAACTTTGCCGTAGATTTTGAATGACCCGGATCCCATCACCTGGGAACTTTCTAGAAGGCTACTAGGTGCGCACAACCGCTAAAAGATAAATTCAAGAAGAATGTCATGCCTGGGAGAGAGGAGGTGCGAGAAGAGGTCTGTTCTCGACTACGGCAGCTTCGCATCATTGACGGCCCGCCGAACCAGCTCTCAAACTACGCGGAGCACGAAGGATAGGCCACACGGAAACTCGAATTCTAGCACGAGCGAGTTGCAGTACGTAGATTCGTGGTCCTGGCCACAATGCATCAAAATTCCGGTGCGCTACATGGTCACGAGGACTTCGATCGCGAAGACACATTGATACTAATCAGAAGCAACTCAGAGATGCCTGCTATATATGTTCGCCGTCCCCCTCTTATTTCTGAGAGTTGAAGGGCAGACTGTGATGGGTCAGTGGTATTGGTTGGCACGGATGCGTTGCCTTGAAATGCGAGCACAATCGTGATTACAGTAAGTATTGCTCAACTACCGAACTTCCATTCTAGTATGAACATTATCTAACATAATCACAGAGCTCTTAAGAGCTGTTTCAGTCGACCCACGTTATGCCAAGAACAGTGCTGGCCAGCAGTAAACATGTGGGATGTGTATGCGTTCGAGACACAGTATATGGGACCGAATGCGCCCAAACCCCTCCGCAGTCGTCCATACGTCAATTCCGGTAACGGTGCCAACATGAATGTCCATGGATGTGCTGCTATGATCAGAAGTCTTTGAGTCTCTCATGACGAATGCACCGCATGCTCGCAGGCTTGGTTTCGAGGTTCATGTTCTCCAGGTGTTCCACAAGCGTGGTAGAAGATTTTCGCTAGTGTGCTGATAGCTTTGAGGCTACATTGATCCTTTTGCCGCACCCCACGATGCAATGCATTTCCTGTGTGGATGGAAGGAGAATCATCAACGAACTTGAAGATGCAAATTGACGAAGCATTACTCCAGTGTAATACTTTCACTCTTGAAGGATCCTTGAAAAATTTCTGCATTCATGAACACTTGTCTTTCTTCATGCTGTCTTTGCTGTCTTTGCTGTCTTCGGATGTGTGGAGTTGCGGAATAGGGTTTTGCCCGGCGGCTACAGTAGCGTACCACCGATCTACCCGCAC
The DNA here is from genome assembly GCA_900073065.1 of Phialocephala subalpina. NCBI lineage: Eukaryota > Fungi > Ascomycota > Leotiomycetes > Helotiales > Mollisiaceae > Phialocephala > Phialocephala subalpina. The sequence continues at coordinate 1,963,561 of FJOG01000007.1, forward strand.
AGCTGGCTCTCCCAACTCTATGGGTCCAGAGTGGACACCAAGACTGTTGAACATACCCAAGGCCAACAATCTGGCTGGTAGCCTGACGGCATGTGAGAACTTTGCTCTTTAAGTCCCCGCATCTTCCTCCTAGGACTTCACCATGAATCATGAAGGTCGTTCGAAAAAGGTTGACAGGCGGGGTAGTCACCCTCGAAGTGGATCCTACCGTCAACTATGATCGAGATCGGATCTGATCTCTGTGAAGTATGGATGCCGTTGACGCCCACGTCGGGAGCTAGAAAAATTCATTCTCTATCTCATCAACGAACGTTAGAGTTGAATTACCGTAGTCCTGGCACCTCTACGACCTCTCGATACCTATAAAGTCTCTCCCTCCACAATTTCCTTTCTATTTCTTTCTGATCTAATACAACTTTTTCCAACAAACACCCAACCCCAATCACAGTACACCTAGCAGCCGCCATGAAGTACGCTCTCACCTTCCTCGCCCTCGCGAGCGCGGTCACAGCTATCGCTGTCCCCAAGAAAGCAATCGATGCTGCCACCGCTGATAGCATTATCGCCAGGTCAGTCATGATTTGCCCGTTGGCTCTTATTTTCAGGCAGGAAGTCATACTAATTCCGTGAACAGCTCCGCGGTCCCCTCGGTGGCCAATTCGGTCCAACCTGTCGCCGCTTCAGTTCCATCTGTTGCTGCTTCAATCACGTCTGTGGCTGCTTCGGCTCCATCTGTCGTTGCTTCAGTCTCCTCTGGTGTCGATTCAGCATTGTCTGTCGCCGCTCCAGCTTCCTCGGACCAAGCAGCGACTACCTCAATACCATCACCAGCCGCCTCAACTTCGGCCTCTGGCTCGGCTTCCCTTGCCGCAGCTTCCATTTCCCCAACCACTGTCCCGGCCCCCTCAAACGCTGCTTTGACTTCATCGGCTGGCGCTTCGGCTTCCACTACTGTCGACTCGGTCCTCTCAGTCGCCGTTCCCTCCTCCGCTCCCTCTTCTCTCGCCAGCGTTGCCGCCAGTGCTCCTATCGCCAACAAGGCAGCTGCTATCGTACCAGAGGCCCAGGCACAAGCCCCATCCGCTCAAGCACCATCCGCTCAATATCCACCGGCCCAAGCTCCAGCTTCGGTCGCCCCGGCTGTCAGCACCCCAGCTATCAGCACACCTGCTGTCGCTGCTCCTCTAGCCACCACGACCGTTATCTCTTACCTTCCGCCGCTATCGAAGAGCGAGGTCAACGAACAGCACAAGTCTTATGTCCATGCCAAATTCGTTCCAGAATCTGCAGCTTCTCAGGTCATCCAGGCACTCAAAACACAGGGGATCGTTGTTCCATCTGCTGTTGTCCCATTCCAGTCTCAACAAACCGAGGTGAGGCACTCTGGAGTGGAGAACATTGTCGAATTTATTGAGAAAGCCGACTACCACGCCAACCCAGATGTAGAGGCCCATCCCGAGGGAGGGAACTACTACCTCAAGTACTTCAAGGGAACCAGCCCCAAGATCGCCGACGACTATGCCAAGGATAACAATGCTTACCTCCCATTATCTATTTTCAACCCTTCAAAAACCGATATGTGTATCTTTGGTGGAGCTACGGATTTGGTCACGGGCAAAGTCACGCCGTTCGCAAAGGAGGGCTCCAAGTCCGGTCTAACTCCACTCGCCGCCAACAGCACTGTTCAGTTCGGAAACTACATCCATCTCAATAACGTCAATGGTCGTATCCAGGCCCTGTTCGGTTGCGACAAAGAGTGCAACAATTGTGCCGGAGCGAAGGAAGGCCCAATCCACACTCTGTTCGAGTTCATGCACGCGGATCATGCCCCAGGCCAGCAAGTACACTCTTGGTTCAATCCCAGCAATGGTAAGCCTCTTGTCTCCAATAATCGCGACTCGAGTAACACTTGAGAAGTCGATGGTTACTCCACCAATTTCAACGTAACAGTTTTCAACGACGATGCTATCTGCAAAAGACGTGCGTGCCACAGTACCCCCAAGGAGATGAAGAAAACCTGCCCAGAGAAAAGTCTCTGGCATGATAAGGGAATTTATGGTTGCAAGTCCGAGTGCAAGGTCACCGGCCGTGATGATCATTGTATGTGTCACCCCAGTTACTGACTTTTAATTATACTGACAAGTTGAAGGTTGTGTCGGCGCTTTCGGTCTCCCTACAACATGCGCTGCCTCGAGTGGCTTCCTTCACGAGTAAGTATTCTCCTCTCCTCATCTTATGCCATATATACTGACGATACTCCCAGGCTCTGCACCGATGCTTACTCCTGGCCATATGATGACAAGGAACACACTGATACTTGCGAGGGTACTAAGAAGATTCA
>FJOG01000007.1:1966318-2001388 GCA_900073065.1 Phialocephala subalpina
TCTCGTATTTGCACCCATTGGTCAGATGGCTATGATCAAGTACCCAGAGGAGGGTTATCCCGTCTGGAATTCCTCTTAAGCAACCCCTCATTTTTGGAGATATCACCCCTTCCTCTTCTTGTTCTTGTCTAGATGAAGCATATCGGGTTGATGCTGGATGGTGATAGATGGGAATGGTGTTCGGACTTGGTGATCATCGCCGGGTGGGTGGTAGGGAGCATGTTCTTGCCACAAATTTGCTTTTACTTGCTTTCATTCATTCCTCCTGTTCATGCATTGCATAGCGCGTTGAGGATGGATACCCAGATTGGACATAATCGTTTGTTTTATAATAGATTTCTTTGGTTTTTATTTGGTGTTTGGAGTTTCCGGCAAGAACAAGTTGGGGACGATGGAAAAGGGAAGGAAAAAACATTTGAAAATTAGTATAGAAAATGCCAAAATTTTTTTTTTTTTTTGGGTAAAATTGAAAATGCTTGGCTTTTCTCCAAATGACTTGTGATGAATCTTCCTTCTCTCATCTCCTCCAGTTCTCCAGCAAATTTCCTCCTTCTACTCTCCAGCTTCCAAAGAATTCGTTTGTGCGATTTATGCCCTCAGGGCATCAACCCACCTTCAGCACAAATCGCGCAACCACAATCTCTGGTAAGGACACCTCACCGTCCTCCCAAACAAGAAACGTACAAGTCTACACATCAGGGTCCGACACTACCTTCAACCAAAAAGCCTCACCCAAATATCCTCAACCCCTAGTCATGATTCATGGTGCCCAAAATTTAAGGCCAAAAGGTGAATGTTGGTCAGAATGTTAGGTGGCTCTCCGGCGGAGAAAAAAGGCGCCGATTTTGTGACATGAGAACACCAAAATCTCAAAGTGCTCATAAGCCCTTTCTCAACGTTCCACACTCCAATTTTAATACAATTTTGACGGAACGATTTGAAAATAGCCAATGTACATGCATACTACAAGTTTGCAAAATATTTATTTATTAAGTGTTGATGAATTTCGGGGTTTATCAGTATTCCGCCCGAGCACAAAATCGGCACGTTTTTTCTCCGGTGGAGAGGGTGGTACTCGCTTGTCGCAAAAGGGGTAAGCGGACCGCAGGCCCGTTGTTCCATGGATAGACCCACGATCACGAGCTTTCGCGTTTGGGAATTCTTTTAGAGAAGCATCTCGTGCGAAGGGATGGAAAGAAAAGGCGGGTTCCATCCTGTTCCTTTGAAAGGACCGATTTGAATGAGAATGTGAGACATGATACGGTGGATGCGTGACGGCCGAGGATTTCGAGGTGGACGAAGGGAAGGAGAGAAGTTGTTGGGATGGTAGACTTGATTTAGGGACAAGTCTCTCTTTGCCTTCGAAGGCAAACATCGCAGTGACGAGATTGGAGATGATATCATGCAATGCTCGTGTACTGATACAATGTCCGATTCAGAGAAAGAGCATCACCGCCTCACAAACTTACTCTCACTCTCCAACCACGTCCTAAAACCCATCGGCTTCTCCTGCTTCCTCACCTCACTCATATCCCAAGCATATCCACCCTCACCAAACCACCTAAACATCGCTCCCAAATCATTAACAAGCCATTTAACCCCGCTCGCAACAATCCCACTCGTGGCCGGCATCTTGCTACCAACCACTTCCTCAAACACCCTCTCGCCTTCCGCAAATGTGATCTAATCGCCAACCAAATTGACTGCCTCGTTGGTATAAGCTTCGGGGTCCAAGAAAGCTTTCGCCGCAACAGCCCCGACGTCGGTAGAGGAGACAAGACCAAGCTTCACATCGCTCATCTGCTTCCACATTGTCGCAAACCCCTTCCCAAGAAAATCCGGCGTCAAATTCTCGTAGAAAGCGACTGGGCGGAGGATTGTGTATTTCATATCCTTGGCTTTGGCTTTGAGATGTTTCTCAACATTATATTTCGTAACGAAATGCGGAACAGACGGAGGGTCCGGTTCAGATTTCTCAGGACCACCTCGATCTGCTGATGTGCAGATGAAGTGCTTCACGCCATGCGATACTGAGGCATCTATCAAAGGAATAGCTTGTGCTTCCTCGAAAGAGCCGGATTTAAAAGGGTTAGGGACCGTGACGGAGAACACGCCGTGGATGGGTTGAGCGATGGAGGCGAAGATTGGAGCTGGATTGCTTGGCTCTCCTTCTATGATTGTGATGTTTGGTTTTGAGGCGAGGAATTTGGCGGATGGTGAGGTGGGAGAGCGGGTTAGGGCGTAGATGTGGAAGTGAGGAGTCGGCGTCGATAGGAGAGCGCGAATGAGTGCTCCTCCTTGTTTGCCGGTTGCGCCTGTGACGAGGAGGGGTTTGAGAGCCATGGCGAGACGATTCTTGAGAACCAATTCGAGATTTTGATAGATAGTGATAGAGAAGAGACCTACCGTTTTATACTTACAGCTGAGGAGGATGCCATGATACTTTGACACTTCAGCCTCCAAAATTCGCCGTGATTCACAGCAAAACGTCGGAAACATAATTCTCAGGAAACGATTCAAGTAAACAGTTTGCACAGACACTTGTTTATGACGAGTGCATCATAAGAAACCTCAACGCAGGCCTGGAGAGGGAGAGAGGCACATATACGCTAAAAGCGGCATTCGGGTGAACTTTCAATGCAAAGTATCCAGAACTCGGAAACTTCTCTCGGCCACAAAAACTTGTCAGCGAAAGGAATGGGATGCCATCAGTCCGCTAGGTGCAATTATCCTCACGAGTATGGCCCTCGAGATTCACCAAGAACCGGCAATTGTGGCAGCTGTGGTCCTTGGTGAAGTATGGATATGTTCAGCATCTCGCCCACAGGCTTTTTTGGTCTGTCGCTGGACTGTCAGATAGAATAGATGATGTTCCCCATACTTTGCTGCCTTTAGTCTTGCTTTGATACCGCAATTATGCGTTGATATTCGTCTCCGTATGGTGCAATCCCACGGCTGTGGCCACCGGAGGATAATATGATATTTCCGAAAGTATCAGAGCACAACAAGCGGGATGCGATACATTGTGATCATGGATTCACAATATTCTCTCATCCCATCGGCATTTTCCCACTGTGTCGTGGTTCATGTGAGTTCCTATTCACATGTTCCTTCGACTGGTTGCAGATGCTGGGGACCAGGGGTGCCGCAGAATCCCCTCTGCCCTTTATAGGAGGGCATAGAGCATGGCGTAATATCTGTAGGAGTAAAGAAATCGTATATGGAAGAGCCTGCTGCATGAGAGGATCGATAAGAGAGTAGGAATAGTCATAAGTCGGGTGATTCTTGATCCGCATGTCGCCGTCGCAGCTCTGTAGGGACGGGGAGCAGGAGGATGTCGGGGAACGCGAACATTACAAATATAATATACTGGCAGAAGATTAGTGACTGTGCCTCTGTACCATTGAGGCTACGAATTGTTGGATTATTGACATACCCGGGCGTACGACTCACCCTGCAAACCTAGCCCCGACCTCACTTGACGCCGTTCTGCTCTTTAAGACTCTCTCTCCATCTGCCTCTGCAGTGTTCGGATTTGCGCGTCGTACCCGGTGCGGAGATTGTGTGTTCGCTGTTGAGGTTGCGGGCTGTGAATGTGCAGAGAAGAAGAAGTTTCGCAGACGCGATTTTGGTGATGAAGCTCTTTTTCGCCAGCGCCCAAGCTCTCAATGTCAACACCCCCCTTCAACAACAACTTCACAACACAACACAACACAATGGATGCGCACCATGGAGGCGCACTGCAACGAGATGGCAGAAAGGCTACTAGTAAGAAACTAGTACCATCGTTCTCTGCGGCTCCTGGCAATAATAACGTCCTTGCAGGCACAGTCCATCGACAGCTATCACAATAGCTTTGAACTCCATAGAGAGATAGAACATTCCCAACGCGTTGGATGACCGTGTCACTTTGGAATGGACGATACCTTCGACGAAGAATCATTTCTGCTACTGATCGACCAAGACGACAACCCCTTCGAGCTCAATACCTCTCGCAGATACGAACATCTTCGTAGACTGGAATTGTTATGTCATGACGAACAATAGATTCCTACATTCCGCCTAAGCCGCTCTTCCTGTCCGCTGCGGAGGCTCCTTCATGCCGTCTCGGCGTTGTCTGTCGTCCTGGGAAGTTCGTATAGGGCGAGGACATTTTGGCCACAATCACCCGCCTTCGTCAAGACCATGCCGCTAAACTTAGACACAGTCGACATTGGGAGGTCTTAATCTCCAGTCAATTTCATCAGGTGTTCGCAGACGAGAGAGAGGATCGAAATATGGGCGTGAGCACAAACACGCAGGTCTCCGAGGTGGAACGTGGTCAAAGAAACGCGCCATCGTGGTACAAACTCGATTCGAATCCAACATCTGAGGAACTGAGCAGAACTTTCAGTCCTTGGTTTGGACCCATCGCTGAGGAACTTCCGGGCTGAAGCGGGGTCATGATTCCCCCCTTTGGGCGTTTGACCATTCTGGATGGACAGCTTGGCCCTCAGTCCCATTCGCTACAAGTCAAGAGGAAAAAGCTTCCAAACTCTCTTTACCCGGACGTTCCAGATCACCGGTACCGCCTGTGGAAGTGAAGAGCCGTAGATCCTACCTTTGCCACCCGTATCTTGCTGGACTCATCTGATCTCCAGCTGCTGGAGTATCTAGAATTGTATCAATCTATTCGGAGGTTCGGCGGGCATGATGTCCCTTCACTGGATAGAAACGAGGGGCAAGATGACCAGGATCTGCAATGGCACAAAGGGAGACTTTGGTCACGAATCGAGCCAACGAGAAAGTCCTCTTCCACTGGTGGCTGGATTCTTTCCAGCCATGAGGCAGAGTACCACCTCATGCTCGATCGTTTATCCGTTCCATAGGAATGGTCCAGGGTTCTCAATTCCAGTTGGAGTCACTGCTGAACAAGTTTCAAACGAGTTGAGATCAGCGGCTTACCAGAGCTTGATCCATTTCGAATTCTCTCTCCCCGATATGATCTACCAAATTTCCAATCTGGATCGTGTCTCATGCCCCTGTGAGCCTTACAGGTGCAGGCTAAGTGCATGGCTTCCATGCAACCGGCTCTCAATCCGAGAGCATAAAATATTACCAACGAGACGGGACACCCAGAGTATCAATAGCGGCTCAAGTAGTGCTATGAGTAGGGATATCGAAATACTTGGTCACGAGGTATATGAGGGCCAGAAACAACGGGGCACAGCTTGCCTTCGGCAAGTCTCGTTGGAACGCGGCAGACATTTCCAAAACGACACACGAGAAAGTCTCGTGCAGCACCCAACATATGATCTTACTCAGACTCTCTCGCATGGCCGATCCAGAAGCAATATACGAGCTGCAGGTAGGCTGTTATCGGTATACTCAGCGTGCGGACCTACTCTGGGCATATCACGGTGTTATTCAATGTTATTTTCAGTCCCTGTGCAGCCAAGAAATTCTCATAGGCATGTTGGCCAGACATGTTTTCACGGGAATCTGGCCCGATCGTCTACCTTATCTTGGTTAAACCTGTGGCCAAAGAACCTGGACGACCCACAGAATCACTCAAATTGTTGATCCATTTGACCGCCGAGCTACAATCTGGGGATTTTTGGGGATTGGGGTTCCCCCAGCACTCGTGATAAATAAAGTGGACGCAATAACTGGAGTCTTGGGATCTGGAGCACGAATTGAGCGAAACGACCCGTTTGAAGGTCGCAACTCTAAGCAATTGACATCCAGCAATGAGGTCCTGATTGGTCCCGCCGGAATACGCATTGCGCTGGAAATGCCCCGCAGTCGCTATCTGAATTTACCCCAGCCGCTAGAACATTCAGGCTAAACAGCAGTCTCACGTTCTTAGCGACCACCAACATACGAAAGTAACCCTCTAAATGCTGCGGAGCCGTTCACTGGCGTGCAAATAAGTTCGAATCGAGGACCCGAAGTGCATTTTGTACACGTTTTTGTGCTTTTAGCGACTCCTTGGCCTGGGGATAAATGTGTTTGTGATTATCCGGCTGGTGGCGCCGAAGAGCCTCGAATGCATGCACAGACTTCATATTGGGAACTGGGGTTAACCGTGTGGCCAGGACCGCCACACTGGAAGAATGCGGATAAATTAAATCGCCTGCCTTGGTACTAGGGTGTTCTGCTGGGGTACAACTGAGGACAAGGAAGAGTATATATCTGGAGAGAAACCCGTTTCTACCTTTCTCCAGTGCCTGCAAGATATTCTTCTTATGCTTGAGTAGCAAACATCTCACAGAACACCGCCAAGATGCCTTTCTACACGGCGAGCAAAGCGACCTTTGAGGTTGGAGGAAGAGAGTTTCCCAGGATAACATGGTACAAGGACAGGAATCTGAGGACGCTGTACATCTGCTTGATGTTCGCTGTCCTCACTTCTGCTACCAATGGTTATGATGGATCCATGATGAACGGTCTCCAGGCTCTGCCCCAGTGGAAGAATTGCGAGTATCTTGAGCAAATTGTACGAGCACCTATTAATGTCTATTAGCATTCAACAACCCAGGGGCTTCAACTCGAGGTCTTTTGAACGCCATCATGTCTGTCGGTTCCATCGTCGCGCTTCCAATTACTCCATATATCGCCGATATTGCTGGTAGACGCGCTGGTGTTATCACCGGATGTCTCATCATGATTCTTGGAGTCATACTCCAGTCCGTTGGAGCCAACATCTCCATGTTCATTGCTGCTCGTTTCCTCATCGGTTTTGGTGTAAGTGTTGCCTTCAAAGTATACAAAAGAAGCAAACTGACTCCAACATTCAGGTCGCCATCGCTCACGGATCTGCACCTCTTCTGATTGCAGAATTGTGCCATCCCCAACATCGAGCCATTTTCACGACCATTTACAACAGTACTTGGTACTTTGGCAGTATCGTTGCTTCTTGGTTGACATACGGTACGTTGCTCTTGCCGAGCTTGAATAGATCAAGCATGTTCTGACGAATCTAGGAACGAATGGAATCCAGAATCATTGGGCGTGGAGAATTCCATCAATGGTCCAAGCTCTTCCATCGGTCATCCAATTGATTGCCATCTGGTTGGTGCCTGAGTCTCCACGTTACCTGATCGCCAAGGGCAAGAACGAGAAAGCTCTGCAGATTCTCGGCAAGGCACACGCCCAAGGGAACATCGAGGATGAGCTTGTCCAAATCGAATATCGCGAAATCCGAGAGACCCTTCAGCTTGAGAAGGAGTTCGAGCAAAATGGATGGCTCCAACTGTTCAGCACCAAAGGCAACCGCCATCGTCTTGTCATCCTTATCTCCCTTGGATTCTTCTCTCAATGGTCTGGTAACGGACTCGTCTCATACTACATGACCGATGTCCTCAAGGGTGCTGGTGTTACGAACCCAAAGCTTCAGCTTGAAATCAACGGCATTCTCAATATCATCAACTTCCTTACCGCCGTCACGATGTGCTTCTTCATCGACAAATTCGGTCGTCGCCCATTGTTCCTCTTCGCCACTGCAGGCATGTGTGCAGCCTTCTGCGTCTGGACCGTTTGCGCTGCTCAGTACGTCAAGACTAAGGTTGCCTCTGCTGCCAATGCCGAGATTGCGTTCATCTTCATCTACTACGTCTTCTACAACTGTGCCTGGTCCGGGCTATTGGTCGGATACGCAGTCGAGATTCTCCCTTACAAGCTTCGTGCCAAGGTAAGTTCCCTTCTCCTCTGCTTCTAGATTCAGTACTAACAATCTCAGGGATTGACTCTCATGTTCTTGGCCGTCGATCTTGCACTCTTCTTCAATTCCTATGTCAACCCCGTCGCTCTCAATCATTTGGGCTGGAAATACTACATCGTTTATGATGTCTGGTTGTTCATCGAACTCGTCGTCGTCTACTTTTTCTACATTGAGACCCGAAACACCCCTCTTGAGGAAATCGTCAAGTTCTTCGATGGCGAGCAGGCATTGCTTGGTGGTGATCTTGCGACGGAGAAGGCAAGGGCTATTCTTATCGAGGAGGCTGGTGACCACAAGGTTGCGACTATTCAGCATACTGAGATCGGTACTCCTACTAGTGAGAAGATCTAGGTGTTGGCGTGTTGAGAAGTGGTGGGGTGAGATTTCTTGTTCATATTGGAGAGGAACTGTTTATTACAGTCGGAATGAAGTAATCCACGATCATGATCTATATATCTCGCTACATTTATTCCTTGTGAATATTGTTCGTGATGCCCATAGCATGAAAGTCTCATCTCTGCCCTAGGTACTTCCCGGCTGCCTGCTTCCAGCGGCAAGCCACTTCCTAAAACGGAAGGCGGGGTAAGTGGCGAAGCGAACTCCTTCCTCCCCGATCTCCCCGACCTCCCCTTTCAATTCCACGAATCCCCAAACTCTCAAAAGCCACACTCATCATTCTCTTTTTTTCCCCCACGCTACACATTTATCCTTCCGTTTGAAAACGCCACCCCCTCTCCCATCTAAAGAGGCTTACGCCCATAAACCGTGTATCTGCTAGCCGTCAGCCACCACCTCAAGCGTATGTGTGAAGTAGAGGGGGCAGTGTTCACATAGGCCATTTCGCATGAATCTTAGTATCCTTCATCTCCTTCCTCGCATCCACAATGTAAACCTCCACTTCCTCAGCACTCATCCCCAACACTCTCGTAAACAGCGCCATAGAAAAGCCTGACAAGCCCGTGAGCATATTCTCACAATTCCACATTCCCAGCTCCTTAAACTTCGGGTCCTTAGGCCATCGATTCATAGGCCAGTAATGCACGAGCTCGATGACGTCGACGTATCCTGCTGCTTCGAGTTGTGCTTTATACCGTTTCGCGGAATCGATGTCACGGCCTAGTTTCTGGCTTGCTTCTAAGAGGAGAGTGGACCATCTTAGCAAGGCTGAAGAAGGGGTTACACTGTTGTCGTCGCATTCGCAGGGGAATACGGAGTCGGAGAGCTCGATGTAACCTCCTGGTGAGGTGTGTCTGTTGTTGTCAGTGAGATGAAAGGGGGAAGGCGGGCAAAGGGGATGGAGAGGAAGAGAAAGAAAAAGACGGACGCAAATGCTTGGGAGAAGAATTTTGGCCAGTCGGCGAGTGAGCCAGTCATCATTCGGGCGTGGATGAAGTCAAATTTTGAGGTGAATGTCCATTCTTCTTCTATGTCGTCTATTTCGAAATTTGCGTTTGGTGGGAGACTGTTGTGTTAGACGAAAATTCCTCTACACTTGGATGGAGGGAACACACAATGCCGGTTGGATGGCACTCAAGTCGATTCCAAGGACCTGAGGGTGTCAGTGTTGGGCTTGGTGAAGAGCACCCGGAGATATACCTTTGATTCGGGATGCTCGTCGGCGTAATCGATTGCCCAGATTCCTGTTCCTGTCCCGACATCCAAGACTCGATGGATGGTGTAGTCCTTGTCTATTGGACAAAGGAACAGTTTGCCTTTGTAGGCTAGCGAGTAGATGTGGTGTTGAAGATCTGCCGAAGTCAGCTGAGGGAAGCAAGATGGGTTCGTGCCTTGTCACCTAGTCGCGAATTCTCTCCCTGCGCTGGTCGTTAGTGACTGTCATCGAGAATGATTTCTACGTTTACCTCGTCGTTTGGAAGCACGTATTCTGCATGAGGTCAATGCGAGTCTCAATTGAATAGACGGACTGCTTACTGCCCGCTTTGTACGAATGGTACGTTCTTCCATTCTCGGTTCTGTTCTTCAAAATGCTCGATCCGATCGATGTCGTGGAACTTGCCAATGTGGCATCCTTTGGAGATCAGCTCAGAAGCTTAGAATTCGTGTAATCACGCACGTCTCCAAGTGCAGAGTCTCCATCATCGATGTGGTCATCGGCCTGGGATGCGTCAATACTAGTAGTTCGAGGAGCCGAGTTTAGGAGATCTTACCTCTGCCTCGATGAATTGAGGGGCATTGGAAAGCTCTGCCATGTCTGGAAAACGAATGCCAATATCACAATAACGTATTACCCTCCTGTTATCAATTTGTGATACAGTGATACTCGAGTGTCAAAGAGGTAAAAAGTTAGGGTCCAAGGGAACCTTCTCAATTCATACCCCTCGTCTCTACCATGTAGGTCCATCTCACCTCCCCAATACGTTCTCATCCCACCAATGAACGTGTTCTCGCATGGCGTCCACATATCTCGTATCCGAATCACAGCATATCATCGGCGACCTAAGCTCTTGGAAGCCTTCTACCTTTCCTTTTCTCGGAGCAAAATTGCAAGGCTTCCACATTTGACACGGCCCGCCGCTCTCGCAGTCAAGAAAGCCCCACATTCCGAATCCATCCAATGCTCAATTATAGAGGCCGAGGTTGTGGACCCGAAAGTGATTCGAATGTTGGATGTTTTAGGAGAGGGTAAGCGCTCGCGAAAAGTGCTGGACCCGACAGTTTGGTTCCGTCCCACTTTGCCCCGAGCTGACCATACGGGGAAGTGAAGAGTTCGGACGTTGTCCGTTTTGTGTGCATATGTAAGTGCGGCCGCAGAGTTAGTTCGTATTTCGTATGCAGTGTGTTCGTGGCTTTGCGTTTGGAGCAGATTTGAGAGGGTCAAATAAACTTTAAATATGGAAGGTTGGCGGGTGTTTTGCTCGACTTGAAAAAGAAATCGATTTCCGGAGAGAATTTTCGTGACGCATGTCCTCGAATAAAGCTTTTCAAATGGTAAAGTGGAAGGTATTCTCAAGGGCATTTGAGTGAGATTAAGTAAACCAGTTTAGTGATGTTGACAGCAACTTTCCTGGCAGAAATCATTCAAAAGACGGAAGAGAAGGACACATCCCGCTGCAACGAGCCTCAGATCCCAACACCTTGATTGCTAGAATCAGGGCTTTAGAGTTTCTAGCAAGATGACTAGAAATTTTTAGAACTCATTCACATGAACAGCACCATCGTCATAAAGTTGCTCAGTCTTGTCTTGGCAGAATGAAAGGCGGTGAGAGGAGTTGTCCTCAATGTATAGAATTTGATGTTAATAATAAATAAACTTTTCATCATGGTCACTTAGACGATATGTGTGCAGAGCTCTGATGTTCTTGACGTTTTGAATTGCAGGAAATGTAATATTGTGTCACATGACGACCCCCACTGTAGAACTTGAGCTACATCTTGGAGTTTTCTTGTGCTGCAATTACTTGCACAGACCTGCCGGATTGTCTAACCATCTTAATTCCTTCCAACGGTTTAGCTTCAAAGGTTAAAGACATATTGCGTTCAAGTATCGATCCCGGCGATTGAAGCGACTTGCTGATAGCTTTGAATGTGTTGCTGCAACACCATGGCTACATTTTGAATATTGTATCAACATTGGTCAGAGTATTCGTGATAATGCCCTTGCTTGAACAAAGTTTTGATTCCTTGAATCAAGCGTGGAATCAGGCGTGGCACAAGAAGAGACTGAAAACGACGCGCACAAGGCTTGTGACGAAGGTTGAAGGTCAAAGGGCTACGTGAATGCCAGGCACTTGCCCAACTCCAAGGCTTCACCTTTGAGCGGATGACACCGCACGTGAATCTTTGCGCCTGAATGACGACCGATAGCCTCGTCTATGATGGGAGACTATTTAATCGCAACTTCGTCGACTTCCGACCACCATAAACAAACAACTTCAAGACACGACAACACTTCAACGGCAAGTCCTCAACTTTGACAAGAACTCTTTCAACACTTCGAAAGAAATTTCATTGAACTATCAGACAAACCTCAAACAAACTCACCGCCAAAATGAAGACCTCAATCCTCACTGTCGCGTCCGCCCTCCTCACCTTCGTCGCAGCCGCCAACCAGATCGACAACCCACTCGGCTTCATCGGCTTCGAAGGTGCAGCTCTCGACTCTACCTCAAGCACCATCCAAATCACCGAGACCCGTTCCTCCACCGTCGTCCTCTTCGTCAGCGATGCGTCCACTGGCTACAGCACCGGCCTTGAGACCACGACTGAGACCATCTCCTCCGTCCTTACCCATTCTGGAACCACCACCAGTGAGCACTACACTACTACAATCACCTCTACTCTCTCGATTCCTACCACTACTTACCCAGCTACCTCGAAGCTCTTGGTTGGTGGTTCGGCTACTACTTCGTCCGCTGCTTCCTCGACCTCCACCTCGGCTTCCAGTTCGACTTCGAAGGCTGCGGCTCCAAGCTTGGCCGTTGATATTGGTGGATTGTTGGGTGTTGCGGCTGGTGTTGTTGTTTTGCTTTGAGATGGGTATGTCGCGTCCACGAGCATAACTCGAGCACCACTGACATGTCTGCAGCTTCGCAAGGACTCACTCGAGAGGACGTTTCCATAGCAGCTGCTGGATCTAACTCTTAAAGCGGGAACAAAATACAGTCGAGCATAGCGAAATACAGGCGTTTATTTGTTTGGCTGGGAGGATTTGCATGGCGAGAAAGGGAATGGGTGATGAATTGTGCATGGATTTTCTTTCTGCGGTAAACTGTACGATATGCGGGCATACAAAAGTCTGGACTTGAACAATGCGATGCGTACCCTTTGCGATGGTCCCGAGATACCTGGCTCTGTGATACCCGATCAATCGTGCATCGAGTTCGGAATCAATTTGGGAATCTTGCAACGGCAATGAAGCTGGCACCATGGGTCTTGGAATCTGCCCCTCAGTTCTTGTCCAGTCTTCGAGCCCGTTGCCAGCCGCCACATATTAGTACTCTTTGGAACTTTCACTCGAAGGGCACTCTGTTGGCGTTTATCTTCAAATGACTTCGCCATTTGAATGCCCGTCCATGCAAAAAGTGATTCTTTTGGTATCTTGCCGTCAGGACTCGACTTTGGCGAGTACGGACACTGAGAGGCAGATGCTCGACCAAATTACAGTCAATTGTGCTAGCAGAATGCTCAAACTCGATTGATTTAATGTCAAAAGTTCCAAGATAGCAGGGCAAACACAAGGAGTACAGACATTAGAGCAGAGATATTGTCGGTGCTGGAAGCGATGATCTTGCACTTGCGGTCAATAACAGCTATCAACAGCATCCCCATCGACTTCAGATTAGAGACTCCTCCATCATTACAATATTCGATAATTAAAGAATTTTATTAAAGGAAGAAGAAGGAATAGTGAAGCTTGGGACATTTGAAGTCGGCCTCGCTGACTCAGCACCCCATCTCTAAGCTCTCGAAGCTCTCGACCTCCATCTAAACTTCGCACCTTTCACCAACCACATCACGACCAACCCAACTTCCAGAACTCAATCACCTCCCCCCTCAAAATGCCAATCCCATTCTGGACAATCGGCAGCATCTACGGCGCCACCGCCGTCGCATTCGGAGCCTTCGGAGCCCACGGCCTCAAGAAGAAGATCGCAGACCCAGCACGAATCGCGAACTGGAATACAGCTGCTCATTATCAAGTACCTTTCCCCACCCCCTTTCTATAGGTATTATGCTAATTTGGATCTGCTACAGCTCGTCCATAGTGGTGTTCTCCTGCTCGTATCTTCCGTCGCGCCCAAGAATACACTCGCATCAGGTCTCCTGGTTGCTGGCATGACTATGTTTAGTGGTAGCATCTACCTCCTGACACTGGATCCGCAGAGATTCAAGGCGCTGGGACCGGTTACGCCGTTGGGTGGATTGTGCTTGATTGGTGGGTGGGCTGCGTTGGCGTTTGGGAAGAGGATTCCTTTCCCGAGATGATAGGGAGGGTGCTCGAGGTGTACATATGGGTCATTGCTGGCGTATGGGCGTTTGGGATGTGATGAACAACTCCTCTTTGCATTGGGATTGAGATGGGAATGACAAGTGTACTAATATATGGAAGTCATGGGAGCCATACGTTGCAATGGAGAGTGGCTCTTCGAGGGTACGTTTTCCAAGTACGTCCCAGTTGTTCTGGAAGGATCCATCCTCTAGTCTAGAACGTTTTACACGGAAGGGCTTATCACGCATATCCAATGTGTTCGTCCAAGTGGTTCTATACATTCTATTCCGACTGGTCAAGGCGGTGGAGATGCAATGCTAGAAGCACGTAGTTTTGCGAGGACATGCCTTGTTCTAATATACTTCTGTTTGTCCTGGTTGGGAATTTCTCTCTGAGCTTGGAGAGAGGAGGACCAAGTATACCTAGTTGGTATGATTGTGCAAGTGCTTCCTTCTCTATTGCCTATTCAAAGTATTCACAGCGCAAATGCAATTGTGTGGATATAGTGCATGTTCAGGCATCGATTCCAATGCTGAATCCAGCTCTTGGAGACAAATCGATACTTTGTTTCGTTGCCACCTTCCTCTTGTACCAACTGCCGGTTTTCAATCTTCATGTTAGGTCAAAGTATCGTGGATCTAGAAGACTGATGGCTCGACAAAGCCATAACGCCGCGATGTCCACGGAGGATCCTGCATTAATAAGGAAATAGCCTATCAACGGATCCAAATTCCTAGTGAAAAGTCCCACGATTTTTAGTCATCTCGGCATTCGCTCTCAAAACGCCTAGCGTGAATGCCGAAGTCACGATATTTCTCATAATCACAGCACCTGCTTAAGTCATCCCGGAGACATCTCAAAAGTCTCCGGCGCGGAGCGGACCTTTCGATCCCCAGCATTTTCGCAAGAATCATCGGATGCCTAGAACTTCCTGACATAACACGTTCCAGAAGATAAGATTCGGGCATAGGTTCCTCCTAGCCTAGCGCGGGGCACTATGCGAGATACGCGCATTGGTCTTCGTCGTGAACTTCATGATCAATCGATGCTTATATCGAGGACTGCTTGAATATATAAGGAGCGGGAGATCCTTGGTCTCAACTCAATCTCAGCCTCAACTCACAGTCAATATCGATTTGTCTCGGAACCTAAACATTCTCATCGAGCATTCAAGCCACCAACGCCGGAGTTTCATACCAACAGCAAGATGTCTTCCTTCAAGAACATCGCCCTCCTTGGTGTGAGTCTCCCAAGAAATATTCGCGAGCTTCACTGACTTCATTCAAGCCACCGGCAACCTCGGATCCCGCATCCTCACAGCCCTCAACAATGCAGGCTTCACCGTCACAGCCATTCAGCGCAAGGACTCGACCAATGTCCCCAAAGGTGCCGCCAAAAGCCTCAAAGTCGACTTGAGCAGCGAAGCGGACCTCACCACTGCATTCAAAAACCAAGACGTCGTCGTCTCCGCTCTTCCTTACCCCCGTCTGGCGAGTGACAAAATTTGGATGAACGCCGCCATCAACGCTGGAGTGAAACGCATCGTCCCATCCGAATACAGCACTAATCTTGAGAACAAGAATGCGCAAAAGCTTCCCATCATTTTTTCTAAGCTCGAGATTAGGAAGTACATAGAGGGACTAGCGAGCGAGGGAAAGATTGAATGGTCAAGTGTCAACAATGGGCCTTTTCTGGTTCCTTACCTATGGTTAAGCGGCGCAATGGGTCCCAACGCAAAAGCTAAGACAGCTACGATTCACGACGGCGGGAACAAAACTGTCGCTACTACAACCCTCGAACGGATCGGTGAAGGTGTTGCTGCTTCTCTCCTTCCCGGCAACGTCGAAAAGACGAAGAACAAGCCGATTTATGTTTACTCAACAGCTCTATCCGAGCGAAAAGTCGTTGATATGGTTTCCAAGCTACTGGGAGGAGTGGAGTTCAAGGAGACGGATCTGAGCGTTGAGCAGATTACTAAGGATGCGTTTGCGAGGTGGGAGGCCAGTGATAAGAAGGGGCATGACTTTGCGTTTTATATGCCGTTTTGTTATGGGGATGGGTATGGGGGAGACTTCAGGGATCAGGCTATGAATAAGGAGTTAGGACTTAAGGAAATGACGGATGCGGAAGTGGAGGAGTTCTTCAAGAGAGCGTTGAAAAAGCAGGGTCTCATTTAGTGATCTAGGATCATGAGCGAGAGGATTTCTGAAACTTGGTTTGTACATACAGGGTGCGGAAATGTCTCTACTTCACCCTTATGCTTCACATTATCCTGTGCTTCCTTTCTTAATTTCCATGTTCACGCTTTTCTTATCCATCGCTTATCGGATCCATAATCCTGGTGTGCTGCCAACTGAGAGTCGAGACTCGCTTTCTGAACCAACGGTTTACATGAATGAATATCTACCCCGTCGAAGTCTACCCAAGATTACGAGCCTCACGTAAGCCACTCTACACTCAAGTAAAACTCCTTTCTACTGTCTACATTGCACTTCTACATGTAACCAAGTGTTCTTCCACTTCAATTCATCCAAGATGCCAGAACACTGGGAAGACTTCTCCGCCCCCTGGTGCCAACGCATCCTCACCAACCCCCAAGCCTACATCCCCAAATCGCCAGACCGCAGTCCCCCACCACCATGGGACAAACTCTGCTCGAACCGAATTATCTCCCTATCCCTCAACACCCCACGCGCAATCCGCGCCTTCCAACCCACCATGTCTCCGATCTCAGAATCTGATAAGAAAATTGGGATCGTGAGTTCGTTTCCGAAGCAGACATTAAATTTAATTAGTGTTGGGGATGGGATGGATGGGTGGAATGGAGTTTTGGCAGGGGGTGCGGTAAGTTTGATGTTAGATATCACGACGGGGATCATGGCGATGGAAGTTCTTGAACAAGAATCACTTGCCTGGACATTGGAGTTGATCACCAGATTCAAAAAGGCTGTGAAGACGCCAAATGTGCTTTTGGTGAGATCCTGGCTTGGAAGTAGAGAGGAGGGAGGAAGAAAGATAGTTATTAAGGCGAGGTTGGAGGATGGCGAGGGGACTGTTTTTGCGGATGCTGATGCGTTGTATATTGGGCAGAAGGAGAAGAGGATGGACGAGGATGTGACAGGGAAGAAAGAGAAGGCAAATTTATGAGCTGAAATGCTTAGAATTCAATCAAGCTGAAGAGCTCGTAGATCGATTTAATAACTACGGCGATGATCTGATCCTGCTGCAACATCTCGTGCGCCTTAGGGGTCTCTCGTCCTGGAATCTAAGCGTCACTTGTCGTTCCGCAAACGCTACGTCCCCCAGTTTCCCTGTACAGCCTGTACAACTCCCATGATCAGAAGTAGAAGCTGAAGTACCACCTCGACACCACCACATAACCCACCCCTAAGCACCCTCTTCTTAATCACCGTTAAAACGCAAATCTAAAATCTTCACCATGCAGCTGCAACGCTCAATCGCTGTCGCGGCGCCTACATTACCAGCTACACTCCTTGGCCCTCCTTCACCTTCCATCGTATCCTGCCCCGCCGGCTAAATATTCCAATGCTGCCACACTATGGTCTTCAACTCCCAAGCAGCTACCCTCACGATCAGCCTATGACTTCCGGTCCCAAACGAGCCGAATTTCTAGACGGGGATTGGCCGTGCGGATTACACGTCTAATGTTCGTACCGAGGTGTCGGGATTAGGGAATAGGCAGTGTTGTAAGCTTGTTGTGGTGAGTGTTTGGAGGTGGGAGAGGGAGTGGCGAGGGTGAGCTGATGTGGCGTGAAAAACAGTTGACGAGTTTTGGGTATGATTGTCCGAATGCGGAGTCTTGATCGAGGTGAGCGGGGCGGAGCGGACGTGTTGCCGCTGGGTGGAGATTGTGGAGAGACAATGTGCCAGCTTTGGCGATGAAGAAATGCAGGGACATTGGTGTTGGGCTCAATGTGCCCAGTTTGGAAACAGCATAGGAGGCAATGGCACGCGGGAAATATCGAATAAATGCAACCAAAAATGGGACATCATGCGAGGCATAAAAACCCCTTTCTCATTTCAACTTCCTACTCTCAAAAATAGGCCGTATCAACAGCCACGACCCCCTCATCAACCAAATCATTCCCCGCAAACAGCCCCCCATTGGTAACATACAGCATCTTCCTCTCTTTCTTACTCCCTCTCCCAAACGCTGCACTCGTAGGATTCAAGAGCAACGTCTCATTCGAAATCAAACTTTGCTCGCCATCTGGGGCCACCTTAACCACATATTCAGGATGTGTCGCAATCCACGCATTCCCTTCTTTGTCTAGTGCAAAATCATCGTAATGAGCTCCAGTGGTATCGGAATTGGTTATGTTGGCGATTACTTCAACCGAAGAAAGTTTGTTGCCGTAAGAATCGATGGCTACGCGACCGAAGATTCCGTAGGCCGAGTTGGTGAAGTAGAGATACGAGTCCTTGATTTTGAGACCGTTGATCCCGAGGTTCAGGCCTTGAGCTGTGCTAATGGGTTCGAATAGCGGGTCTGAGAACGCGATTCCGTATTTGCCAGTCGGGAGATTGACTCTCCATACTGCGCCGATGGCAGAGTCTGCTGTAAGAACGAGATGTGGCGATTGAGGTATGCTAGCGATGCCGTTGAAGCTGGTGGAGTTTGTGACGTTGGCGATTCGGTGGACGATTGGGGTGGCGGATTGGAGGTTGATGGTCCAGACGACGAGTGTGCCGAGGATTGCGCGTGTGTTGACAAGATCCCAGGTTACTGATACGATGGCGAAGACGTCAGGAGTGGTTTCAGTGATTCCTGCGAGGCCGGTAGCGTTTGGGAAGGTGTAGAGGACTGATGGATTTGGCGTTGATACGGTGGGGTCGATACTGAAGAGAGTTGTTACGCTCATGGAGGTGAGGAGGAGGTCAGAATTGGATCGGACTCTAATGTTTTCTATAAAGGTGTTGTTTGGAAAGGTAAAAATGTTACGGATTGGCGTGCTGCGGGGCAAGATTGGGGAAGCCTCCAGTAGGAGAGGGGCGAACAGCAGCCCGAATACGATAGAGACAAACATCTCGAATTAAGGATGAGACTTCTCGATCTCCATCAGATTGGAACCTTGATATCTTTATCAACCGGATGATAATGCAATATCAGCCTCGTCATAATTCTCAAAGGAGTTATCGAATTCGCACTATTGGTGAAATGCATGGCTGACAAGCGCTAACCGCTCCAGTGACCATGTTATCGGGTGTTGCACCCAAAACTCCTCGCACTTGCAGCTGCAATTAGCAATGGATACCAGAGTTCACAGCTCGAGATGCAAGAACGCGTGACACAGAAAGGACCTTTCTAGGCATATCATCCGCCTTGGGAGGCTCTGGACCGGAGAACTGCCGCTGAATTGCGTGCTTGAAAGGTTCCCGCTCTGCTCTATTTACGGAAAAACATGCATCAAACAGGATTCGGGAACCATGACAGGACAATTGAAGAGAGGTGCAACGGAATATGACAAAAATATGTGAGGAGAGAAGGCTGGCTAGGCTGCCGAAAGAACCTCACTCGCTCGAAGAAGAGAGGTAATGGATAGGAAAGACAAAAACCAGAGAGAATCTAGCTCGTCTCCAATAGACGCAACTACCGCCACAAGTTAAATATGAAGAGCATTGGAAAAGGATTCTCTCCATGGAACGGTCCTTGAATCTTGAAAAGCAAGGTGCCTTGAGTTTTCTTGGGGGACTGTGGCTGCATCCAGGCCCCTCGAAGCTACTTGGCTCCTCTGCGACCCCCAAGCTGTGAAGTAGGGTTCGAGAGTTGCCTATATCTGGAAGAATCGGTACGTAGGAGACGAATAAATCGACTATTGTAGCTCAAAAGGCAGAGATTCGAGAAGACTGCTCGCCATGCCCTGCTCCAACATCGGAAGGATATTCAGCGTGAAAAACATCGAAGGATTTGAAGATTCGTTCCAGGGCAGCGTTCAGCGGACTCGAAGATCCTAACATGAGCTCTGCAGATGCCATCATTGTAACGGAGCCTCTTCCATCAAGCGCGATACAGTCGAACAGAGCGGTATTCTTGGGATCGGTATCGACTCGGTTTCAATGCCCTCTCAATGTATTTCTTGCGTCGTAGATTGCATGGCCTCTGCAGTCATATATCGATCGCCCTTCGTCAGTCGAAATCTGTCTTAATTTCGTCGCATGCCTTCCGGTTCCAAGCGATGTTGTGTATTCGATCGAGGTTTGTCTGGCAGATCTTCTGAAATGTACGTCGATTGCCTTGATCGCCTGGAACGCCCAATTTCACCCGTAGACAACGTATGTAGCCTTGGAGAGCAGTCGTAGATGCGAGGGGAGAGAATAGGAGGATCGCCTGTGGGATACGCCGTTGAGTCTTGTTGTGGTTGAGAGAACTGTTTAGCTGAGTTGATGTTGGTTGAAGGGAGAAACGCGACGGAGGCAAGAGGGAAAGAAACAAAACAAAGTGTCGCTCGCTTCATGGCGCCAACTTCACAACATCAACCGATTATCTTCATCACCTCATACAACGCCCATTCTGGAGAGCTCCATTGCATCTAACAAACAAATTCGAGATGATGTCCTCTAGAAGTCATTCTACTTGCAGCTCCGTCACCACCATCGTCGCAGAGCGCCCGCGAACCATTGCCTTGGATAGAGTTACTGAGGCCAAACGATGCTTCATCTCGAATTGACGTCGACGCCTCCAGCTGCTTGGTAGCCTCCCAAAATGGGGAAGACATATGTGGCAGACCTGCGAGGATACCAAAAGCCGAAAGAAGCTTCAGAGAGCTGGAGAGGGCATGGTCATTCATATATCCAGACTACATCCATATCCAAAGTCCGTTCCAAGTGACGGACTTCAGCACTCCGAACAAGACGTTTGATTGTCGCATTGTTAAATCTAGAGTATTTTTTTTGTCGAGCCAAGTGTCTTATTGATCAGTCCGGACAATTGATGGTCTCGAAACTGAACAAAGACGATGTGTTCGCGTTCGTCAATGTCTTTGTTATCCACAACGCGGCACCATGCATCATTTACTTCTCCTCGAACATCACAAGTTCGATCATCACACTCGATTCTTTCGTCGCCATGCAGTCAGCCAGCCCCCCGTTAACGAAATTAGCAGAGATATATTCTCATCCAGTTGGACAAATCGGTTCCGTCAACCATGCTGCCATTGCGGATTATGTTCCTTACAAGAGTGGTCTCACTCCAATTACCCCCAACCCAAATCCGCCGTTCCCGGATCTGGTGAACCAAAGAGCTTTGGAGAAATACCAGACAGGGCGATTTCAAGGTGAGCTTGGCCACACGACCCAGCACCGTTGCTAACAAGACGAAGGCTTCACTGCGGCAGAACTGAGAGCTCTAGACAGCTTGGCGTTTGAGCAGCCAGACTTTCCAGATATGAGGCTCGAAGGCTTAGACGTTGATCATGTCTTCAGGAGAGAAAATTGGCAAAATAGAAGAAAAGCTGTTCATCGAGCCCTTTGGCCACTAGGAAATGGCCGTCCAGGATTCTGGCATGTAAGTACCTCTGGATCGTAAAGAATTATCTGACCATGGAAGGTCGATACATATGTTGGTACACAAACGATTTGGGATATTATATTACCTTCTCTGAGAATCGCCACTCTTGTACTCAACAATGCGCACACCTGGCCCTGGTGGGATGCTTTCCTGTCGAATCACATACCATTACCTGTGGGGAAGTAAGAAAATTCTTGCCTCTCCCCAGCTCCTGGAGCGCTCTCTCCGCGCATCCCGCTGACTTCCTCTTCTAGGCTCCCTGCGGACAAGCAACACATTCCTTGTCAATGGTACAGACTACGCGCAGCTCAAATAGTCAACAGCCCTGCAGGGAGAAAGGGCGTCCAAGATTACTTTCGTTCTCTGGCCGATGACATAATCTTCGACTTTGCTTGCGGCAGCTTTGATCCTGACTCCACCTTGCCCGATCCTGACGACTTTCATGGGCTGACCTGTGGTCCCACTCCCTGGTGGCAAAAGACAACTTGCAATATCAATTTTTACCTAGTTGAACCTCTACTAAACCCGAAGATCAACTCTGCCGAAAGGTTACTCTGTCAAGCCGAGTTGGCTGTGACGATTCTGCACGAATTCTGTGTGAGTGTGAGATGGCCACACCACGAATGACGGCGCTAATGTTCTGTAGCATGCTCTATATACGCGTAGTGAGGAGTCCCTCGATCCGTACTTTGAAGATGAGGTTTTAGGAGAGGTGTAAGTCGACAATCATCTTGCAGTGCTAAGTTGCTAATGTTGAACAAATAGAGGATTTTCAATGGAGAAAGCAGTAAGTCTCGACATGCTACCAAAAGTAACGAATCTGATTAGAACCCTAGGTCTTTGGTGGCCGAACTTCTCAACTGAACGCTGCTTATATCAATCCAAAAGGGCTGCCATTTGGTGGGCAGATGAAGTGAGTTTTTATTGAGAACAGCTTTTGTCTTTGATCCTAAACATTTCAATAGTTTTGGGTGGAATAATTACGCAAGTTCAATAAACTGTCTCGCAGATCAGCCTATTCTAGAGCCCAAGCCTGCCAACTACAGGGAGGCTACTTCGTACCCCGTTCCAATCTCATACTTTCGCAATTTGCATGATCCTACCTTCTGGCAAGCATATGTCCCCGTGTATGTTCCTAGATTGTTCCTCTGTCTGTAAGATGCTAATTTTGCACAGATGGGGTTCGACTTCATTGCACATGGGACCATTTACTGCAGGTTCATTATTTGACTTTGACACGAGTACCTTCCTTCCAATCATGCGAAGTCTTTCAACGCTAATTGATACAGAGCAGAGAAGATTGATCGAGACACCTCTTCTCACAGACCCAGTGATCACTCTATCCATGACTGACCAAGAAAAGGCCACAGCAAAGATCCAAATAGATCGGAATAACTCAGCGAGAACTATCCGACAGGATATGCAACTCAATAAAGACGACCGCACTTTCCGAGACAGACAATTCCTAAGCCAACAGCCTTTCCCATCTCCGCCTCCAACTCCAGCCTCTCAAACCCCCGTGTATGTAGAGCCACGCTTCGAACCACAACTCACACAATACGAATTCGACCTGATCTTCAATTACTTAGTCAGGTATCGAGACGAACTTGCTCTCGATACGCTACATTTCGAGATCCCGGAGCATCAGCTATATTGGTATATTTTACGCAGCGGCTTCACAGGTCTCGAGGCATGGCAATGGCGCGGATTTTTGCAGGAATGTGAAAGATCGAACAAATTATTCTTGTGATTATCCCCTTTCTATCATATTATTCAGAACTGACTCGCCACAGCTGGACAGAGTATTTCGAACCTCCCACCCCCACCATCGGCATGGTAGAGCTAAACCCCCTCGGCTGGCCCCCTGTTCCTCAAAAATACAACTATAACCCTCAACAGCCTCCGCCAGGAACTCGCCTCCACGCCGTCTTTCAAGACTGGTATAGGTCCATGCATTGGCTTGGCGATCTAGAAGATCCTTATTCGGATAGTGTCTTTGTGCAGGGACAGTATGATTTCGATAAAGAGGTTTGTGTGTTTTTGGTTAGGAAGATTATGAGGGAGAATTGTCTGTGGACAGATCCGGAGATTACGGAGGTGGAGTTTGATGAGTGTTTGGGGTTTTGTGATAGCATGTTGTGGATGTGAGTTCCTTCCTTTTCTTTTACTGTGAGGGAGAGAGCGAGAGGGGTTGATGAGGGGAAAGTGAGGTTGATGCTAATGATTTTCTAGGAAGGGACCAAAGGGGATTGTGAGGAAGTCGGATAGAGGGTGGCCGCCTGTGGTTACATCTCCCTCGTACTCAGCGCCCTCAACACCGTCACAGTCGTCGTCTGGGTCTCTATCCCTATCTGTAACGCTGGAGCGGAAGTTGTGAGTTGGGCAGTGAGGCATGGAAAGGAGTGCGTGGGATGCCTAGGTCTTCTTGTCATGCGCTTGACTGCATTCTCTGGCAACCCCTGAATGTTTGAAGGTCCTGGATATTTAGTAACGGACATGAGATGTTCTCACGTTGTCCCTGTTGTCCAATTTCTTCTGTATATAGAGACCGATCGGATACGTGTCAGTGTGCTAGAGATAAAAATTCCAAAGCCCATCATGTGACAGCTCAAATTCAAAGTAGATACTTCGCGGATGCCTCTTTGGAACGGATATATTTGCGAAAATTCGGTTTTGAAGTTCCATGTTGTATAGTACACCACCAGCTGGCGTCGGGTGTCGTCCAGACATTTAAGGTTAAGGGGGCTCTGCTCAGCGGAATCTCGCTCCGTTACAGGGCCTTTAGCGCACCCTCGCACCTCAAACCTCCCCGAACCCCAACTTCGCGGCTTTCCCTCCACCATCGCGGCATTGCGACCGTCGCAACAACCACCATGTCGAAAGCAGGGACGAAGCGTCCATTGGAAACGATACAAAATCCAGACACAAGTCCGATTCACGACCGCGAAAGAGGTCCAAAAGTGTCGAAGACGGTCACTGCTTGTGAGTGAGTTCCGCAAGTTCCGAGGGAGGGGAGAGGCAGGAAAGTGAGGGGAGGGCTGATGAGAAACAGGCACAGAATGCCAGAGGAGGAAGATTAAATGCGATCTTACGACTAGAGGAGAGATCTGTGGGAGGTGCGAGAAGAAGGGGTTGGAGTGTGTTGTGAATAAGAGTTTGCAGGAGTTGTTGAAGGATGAAGCACAGTAAGGGATCACGAACTCATCTTTGCGACACCTCTCATGTCATATCAGATTGCTAATAAGGGTATAGATGGAAGAGAGACATCGAAAATAATGCCTCGACGACTCGAGATGCTGTCACTGAGATCCTCAGAGTCCTCAATCTCCCACCTCTGGAAACCTTTGCAAACGGACAAGAGCGGGGAAACAGCCTGGCTTCTCCAAGTAATCAACGTCCAGCACTCAATGTCAGATTTGCCTCCGAAGCAGAGAGCCCTGCAAACTCCATTCCTGGTCGGCGTGTCCCAGCAGCAATGGCTATGACGAGAGAGAATTCCCAGGAGCCAGAACAGGAGAATGGCTCCAGCACGATTGTCACGGATCCCATGGGAAGTCTTTACGAGGTCACCAAATTACGAAACCTGAGAAGCAATCCTCAAAGCAAGCCTCGTCAACGCTTGACGTCGAGTGATGAGGACTTTATTTCGACGGGGAAGGTCTCGGTTGAGGATGCTGAGCAGCTGTTTGATCATTTCTCGAAGTATCTGAATGCTTACCTTTGGGGTGGGATTGCATTAGTACATTCTGATCTCATGGCTGTGAGGCGTTCTTCCTCGTTGCTTCTCGCGGCCATACTTACGGTTTCTGCTCTTCATGTTCCTGGAATGGAGGATGTGTTCGACATTTGTTATGCTGAGCTCGTTGGGCTTATTTGCGACAGCATGCTCGACCGATATCATACGCTCGACGGCATCCGAGGGCTGACGATAGGAGCATTTTGGTTAAGTGATCTGAGCTGGAAACTCTCAGGTCATGCTGTTCGCATCGCCACGGAGCTCAACCTTCATCAAAGCTTCTCCAGGGCTATGAAGGGATCAGCTGATCATTTCGAGGGGGCCAGACTCTGGTTTCTCTTGTATGTCTGCGATCACCACTTCAGCATCGCATACGGACGACCACCTGTCATCCATGAGAACAGCACCATCCTAAATCATATCACATTCCTGCAGCTGCCAGGAGTGACGCAGGCGGATCAACGGCTTCATAGTCAAGTGGCCATCTTTATCATTCTGACGGAGATTTACAACACGTTTGGACCCGATATTGAGGAACAATTGACAGAGGAGGACTTTGTTCGCGTCAGAAATTTCAACGATCGCCTTGACCAGTACCAGGCAAATTGGCAAGAGCGCCTGTCTCCAAATCAATACGTTGGGGCATATCCATCCAAAGGCGTCAGGCTTCACTGTGGTTACGCAAAGCTGCAGCTCAACTCTCTGGCGGTCAGAGGATGCAAGCTTGGTTATGAGGAGTTCTCGACGGCTCGTCGCGACCTCGCTGGTATTGCCATCTCATCCGCTGTGACGATCTTACGACTGACTCTCGAGGAGCCCGACATCACACATGCTCTCGTGGGAGTGCCATTGTACCTACACACAATGATCACATATGCCACTGTCTTTCTGCTCAAGGTCTATCAGAGATGGGGCGCTCAGCTTGGGATTGATCTTGCCCTCATCAGAGACTTAGTCAGCAAAATCATTGATCTTCTCCAAGGCGCGAGAGCAAGTCAGCGGCATCTCGCATATCACATCGCGAGTGGTTTGAGGAAGATGCTGCATCGATTCTCTGCCGCCGACGGACCAAGCTCCGGAGCAGTCTCAACACAAAATGCGACTTCAACCAACTACGATCCAGTCCTGGCAACTGAAGTTGCAGATTTTGGCCCTGTAGATTCATACGGCAGTATTGTCGGCTATGATGAGTTCTTTCCGTTCGGTTTCTTCGATGTGCTCTCCGCAACAATCCCGGAGTAACCCCGAAGGCATTACTCGCGACTCTGCGGAGTACCCCAGACGTTGCATGATGGATTTTGGGTACGTGCACCAGCGTGCTTCCCCGCCAGGTATCCATGACCTGGAGTTGTTATTTCAATTGATGTCACTGGTCACTCGTCCAGAATACCCGCAGCGGCTTTCTGTCCGCGCGGTATGGTACCCGCCGTTAAACCCTCATAGGAAGGATGGTTCCTGCGCCAAGTCGACCAAGTGGAACATTTCGGGGAGACTCTCGGTCTGGAGTCTCCAGAATTCAGCAAACGTGAAGATCCCCGTGGGGGGAGGCAAGTTTTGTTGGGTGTCAGGCAATTGCCGGTCATTTACCGATCGAGTACGTGGGGTCGAAGTGGGAACGACCCCTCGGTTCTTCCCCATATATAACACCTCTCACCGCAATAAGTCTTCTTCAGGATCCATTCGATTGTTTCCCGCCTGCGTCATCATTCTATATCTTTTTATCACTGTCGACATCCGTCCTGGTATACTTCAGTTGAGGCACAATTGATTCAACAAGTCCCACATCAATCGAAAACCAGCAAAATGGCGGACAAACAAGACATCGCCCACATGGAGTTGGAGAATTATCCCACGAAGAAGTTTGTGTCGGTGGAGGATGCAGAGACGGCTGAAGCTCTTGCGAATTACGTCCCCGGCACCGATGCTGAGAAGAAGCTCCTGCGGAAGATCGACCTTCGACTCATGCCAATCCTCTGGATCATGTACATTCTGAATTACGTCGACCGAACAAACATTGGAAACGCGAAAATTGCAGGAATGTCGAAGGATCTCGATCTCGACGACTCGCGATATGCATGGGCTCTCAGCATCTTCTTCATTGGATATCTGATCATGGAGGTGCCGTCCAACATGATCTTGTCTCGCTCTCGTCCTTCGATCTTTTTGCCCTCGATCATGTTGGTATGGGGAGCTTTGAGTGCTGCGATGGCCAGTATTCATACCTATGGAGCATTAATGGCTTTTCGGTTTGTTTTGGGATGCATTGAATCTGGATTTTTTCCAGGGGTCCTCTACCTTCTCTCATGCTGGTACAAGCCTGCAGAGATTGGCAAACGATTCGCGATCTTCTACAGTGCTGCAGTACTCTCTGGTGCCTTTGGTGGACTCCTCGCTGGCGCCATAACAGGAAATCTGGCTGATGCTCATGGAATTGATGCGTGGCGATGGCTTTTCATCATCGAAGGAGTTGCCACAGTCGGAGTTTCGATTATCGCCAAGTTCATTCTCCTCGACTTTCCGTCAACATCACCAGCGCTCAGCCTCGAAGAACGTCAATTGGCCACGATCCGCCTTCTTGCAGCAGGCATGGAATCCGGCTCACACGATCCCAACAACAGACTCACTCATTGGCAAGCATTCAAGGCAGCTGTCTGCGATTACCGAACCTTCCTCTTCATGCTCCTCTTCGTCCTGGATGTCGGCGCAGGAACGATTTCTTATTTCATCCCGACTATCACCCTCACACTCGGCTACAAGGGCACGACAGCTCAATACATGACAGTCCCCGTCTACGTCGTCGCAACAGTCTGCCTCAACATCGCTGCATACTCAGCAGACAAGCTCCAGGAACGTCGCTGGCACGTTACGGCAGCCTTGGCGGTTGGATTCATTGCCTCGATCGTCTGTGTTGCAGTCACACATCCAGTGGTCAGGTATGCAATGCTCTGTTTCGTCGCAGCAGGTATCTGGACTGCTCTTCCCCTCATTCTCGCATGGACAAGTGGAATCATCAACATGCCAGCCGAGAAGAGGGCTATCTGTCTTGCAATGGTCAATGCAGTTGGGAATCTGTCCAGTGTATATGGGAGTAGAATATGGCCGAGTACAACAGCGCCGCATTATACGCTGGGTTGGGCTGTCACGGCGGCGTTCCTGGGTGGTGGTGCGGTCATTGCTGCGTTGATTCCTGTTGTTTTGAAGGCGATTCCTCATTATGTTACAAGAGCTGAGAGGGAGCTGCAGGAGAGGAAGGAGGCTGCAGGGATTCAGGCGCAGACTGATGAGGCTTGAGAACTAGCTTATCTTACCTCTAGATCGTTTAAAGCGAATGAAATCGTGGACTGGTGCTGCCCACCTTCAATGAACCGATTCAAAGTCTAAAATCTTCTTCGGCAAGTGCCTAAAATCTCTCGAGTCCGTGATCGATATTCTGCTTTCGGTACCACCTGTCACCAGGACCGACAATGATTCCATGACTTCTCAGTGGGAACTCTCGCTGCAAGCGAGAGACAACGTGCACTGGAACCATGAAGATGAGGCTTTATGTTGCGAGATGGGACAATGCATCCCCGAAGCCCGAAGTCCGTCTCCCACAAACAGATTAATTTGGTCTATATGTTCTGATCGCATTCTCGACATTCTTTGATGTGTCTTGGCGGGATTCAATTGTATTCCGTTTTGGGGTGATGCTGCTCGAAGTGGATGTGATTGGCTCTAACCCGCTTTCGTATTTTCAACCTTGGCACTAACCCTGCATCGTATTGGAGTACGCTTACGAGATATGGTGCGTCAAGGATCGGCACGAAGAAGCTGATCGTTTCGATCCTGTCACGACATTAGGAATCGCACGAAGCGGTTTTAACTTGTTCAAAGTCCGTCATGGTTATATCCTAGCGGGGTATATATTGACCTTGCTACCGACTTCTCGTCAGCATTTCACTCCATCTCAAAAAACCCCCGAAAACACTTCACCATCAACGGTTTCATAATTGCTACAGTCGTCAAGATGCCTACCAACAAAGCAGCATACCTCATCACAAATGGCCAACCTCTCGAAGTGAAAGAAGCTCCCTACACCTCCCCCTCCCCATCCCAAATCGTCATCAAATCTCACGCAGTCGCCATCAATCCAGTCGACTGGGCCACCCAAGCCATGGGCCACATCATCTTTCCGTGGATAAAGCTGCCTACCGTCATTGGCTCAGACGTCGCAGGTGAGGTCGTCGAACTTGGTACCGGTGTCCAGAAATTCAACATCGGGGACAGGATCGTGGGACAATGCCTCGCGTTTCTACATAACAACGCGGCTGAAGGTGCGTTCCAAGAATATGTCGTTTTGGAAGAGAGTGTAACCTGCAAAATTCCCGACTCGTTGTCCTACGAAAATGCAGCTGTTCTTCCACTTGGACTGTCGACTGCTTCTTGTGGATTGTTTCAGAAGGATTTTCTAGCTCTAGACTTTCCCACTCTTGAACCGAAGCCGAATGGAAAATGGCTCCTGATCTGGGGAGGCAGCACAAGCGTAGGATGCAACGCCGTCCAACTCGCCACTCTTGCCGGTTATTCCGTGGTGTCTACCTCCTCACCCAAAAACTTCGAACTGGTGAAGAAGCTGGGAGCGAGAGAGGTCTTTGATCACAATTCTCCCACTGCTGTTGAGGACATCGTCAAATTCCTAGAGGGGAAGGAGATCGTGGGCGCGTTTGCGATTGGGGGTCCGAAGACGGAGAGGAATGGGTTTGGAGCCGGGGAGAACTGTTTGGAGATTGTGAAGAGGAGCGAGGGGGTGAAGTTTGTGGCTATGGCTATGCATGGGCCGGCTGAGTTGGCTCCTGAGGTATGTTTCATTGTCTTCCACTTCTCGAAATAAACCGTTGCTTGATGTCTGCGAATTCTGCCTACTAGGCTTCGGTTGGATAGTTGAATGTCCTAGGTGCTCCGGGACTTTGTGGAAGGCAAAAAGCACGGTTACTGACTCGACATTGTGACCTCTAGGGAGTGAAAGCAGCGTTTGTCACAGGAGGCGAGTTCAAAAGTAATGAAGTTGGAAGAATGATCTATGGCGAGTTCTTGCCGAAAGCACTTGCTGAAGGGAAGTATGTCTGCGCTCCAGAAGCGTTAGTGGTAGGGAAAGGGTTGGAGAAAATCGAGGAGGCGTTTGCGGTTCAGAAGAAGGGGGTATCTGCGAAGAAGATTGTTGTGAGTTTGTGAGTGGGAAAGAATGACTAGTGAGAAGGGGTGGATGAAGGTGCAAGAAGGAGAGATGAGATTGTCCGAGTCTGAACCAGAACTTAGGAGAACCCAGAAGTCATGTTAGTGGGTTATTGAGTTCCTATATCCCATTCGTCTTATCTACTCTTTAACTCTTCCCAAAATTGAGAATTACCGCAGTCGAATCAGGGACTTGGACCTTCACAAACCCGCCCGAAGCCTCTACTGTCTCTCCAACCGTCACATTATGCAACTTCACAGGCTTCCCCTCATCTAACTCCCAATTGTAACTCGTCCCATCCCAGCTGATGCCGCTGATCGCATCACTTCCATTCGCATACAACCTCTGCACATGAACCTTTTTCGAACTGTAATCTGGGACTCGGAAACTATACTCCTGCTCTGGCCTCGGCACCGGATTCAACACCGCACTCGTCCCATTAACAGTATAATTATACTGTCTCATATTAACCACCGCAATCCTCTTCAACTTCCCACCCTCATACGCCGCATAAGCAGCCTCCTTCTCATCCTCCAATGGGAGATTCGCGATCTGCACCTCGTTCTCAACAAGATTCCCCATCATAGCAGCAACAACGATATTCCCATAATAAGGAGGTTTCGTCCCAATGGTTGTTTTGTTCGTTTGAATAGGTTGCCAGCTGGCATAGCGGTAATCGGTTCCCATGTGCATGTGTACGCGACGGATTCCTACGCTTGCGCACCAGAGGTTGAAATCTATGCCCCAAAGAGCGGCGCCGAAACTGTTCGAGAGGCCGGGTGCGCCTTCGTTGTATAGGGAATTGGTTTCGCCGAGGATGAAGGGGATTCCGTAGGATGAGAGGTAGTTGGATTCGTTTACTTGGAACGAGATACTGTGGACGGTTGAGGTGTGGTTCATGAGTGTTCCTTGGAGGGTTACGCCCGGTTGGGTTGCGCCGCCGATGTAACTGCTTCTGTTAGCCCGGAATGGGAGAGAGGAAGAGGAAAGAGCTTACTTGTGTGAGGAAATCAGTTTGATGTCGTGATCTGCGTTGAGACCGTCTTGCCATGTAGTCCAGTATTTGAGATGATTATTCGTTCCAGCGAATGAGGGTGCTAGGTATCCATACGTGTCGTTCCCTAGAAGTTCAGGACACGCCGTCGCAAGCTGGGATTTGATTGCACGTGTTCCGTTGAGCCATTGAGCGACATATTCCGATTCGTTCCATCCGGGAGGTCGGACTGCTCCTTGTGAAGACGTCGAGAGGAGATCCGGTTCATTGCCGTATTCCCACCCTAGAAGCTTGTCCTTTCCGAGGGCTTTGCATGCTAGAGGGACGGTATCCAGAAGTGTTTCCCATCCTTCAGGGTGGGAGGTGTTGCCTCCGAGTCCGAGATTGAAGCCGTGAATGAATTTGGTGTCTGGCCAGGTATTATATGAGTCGAAGTATGAAGGGCCGATGTAGAGCGTTGTTGGGTAGTCGACTGAGCGTTTGGGGTTCACGATTCCGTATGTTGCGGTTTCTAAACTGGCGTTGTAGAGAGCGTAGTCTTGGGTGTTTCCGCCGACTCTGATGTATGGTTTCGTTCCAGTCAGGTCTCCGAGATTGTTGAGCAGGTTGTTGGAGAATGTGTTTGGTAATGAAGAGTTTCCTGAGAGGTTAGTGAAGCTCCACGTGATAGTGAGGGGTCCTACCTGCAAAATCGGGGAAGAAGGCAAACTCAATTGAGTAGCTGACGAACGCTTCCGGAATTGGGGCACTGGCATTGACTGGCGTTCCGCTCACAGAAATGGCATCTGAACTCAGAGCATACGCAAACGATCTCGACCAACTGGCAACGGCCAGGAGATCAAACATTCTTCTAGCCATGGTCAGCTTTGTTCAACCTCAAATTCACGAGGCTCTTCGCGAGCGAACGCCGTGTAATATATCTACAGAACTTATATGTACCTTGCAGATCATCTAGAATAATAAGGCCGACACTTGCGCACATACGGAAAAACTCCATTACCCCTCTCGTACTATGTATCCCCGAGAAGGGTAAATGTAGTGGTTCGGGGTGTAACCTTCCATTTGTTGAAATGGCGGGGATGGCGGGGTACAGATATTCTCCCGTCGGCTATTGGACGGGGAACAACGGGGACTGAGAATTGACCGAATCTTGCATATCATGTGATGGGAAGGCGAATTTGAAGACTAGCTTTACAAGACATGGCGAATCGAAAGGAACGCAAAGTCTTGGTTGAGGGATTGATGATTTGGAATTGAGGGAAAGACAGACATCGCTTGTGCCCCTGCCAAGATAGGAGGTGCACGTGAGAAGGGATCGAAGCGACGAAGAGGTCAAATTCCGACGCCATGTAAAGAAATACATACTACGAAGTATTTGGGAGACGGAAGCTCGGAACATAACTCAATACTTTAAAACCATGCCTTCGTATTTGAACAGATAAATGAAGTTCAAATACGAGCAAGCCTGAGTCCCAGAGCAGTTTTATTCTTGTACAGGATGTTTTCTGTGAGACGCAGCAATTTCCACTTAGTGAGACGATTGAAATGAGTACGTCCCGTGCAATAGCACCAAACGCGGAAATAGAATTACTCAAGTCACCTTCAAAACATAATTTTGGCAGCTGAACAAGTTCACAAGAACTGAAACACCTCTTTTAGATTTCCCAAGCGTGCGGTGAGGAAGATACTTTGTTGGCTGACGCGGATGAAGAGAGATGAGTAAGAAAGATGCATTATGCTTACATCTTGATCGACACCAAACGAAATACCGCAGAAACTTGAGGCTTGGACCTCTGTTTTCTGAAAGGTTTCGTTCTGTGATAGTCGGGTCGAGAAATATATCGATCCCTGTTTTTAAAATTGAGAATATATTGATAAGATCCCGTGCATATGTATCCTCTCTCGTCGTGTACTAGGCTGGTAGAGATCTTGATGCCCATTTACAAGACTTGATACTGCAATAGTAGTAGAGGATAGAGAGGACTGTAGTTCTGCTGGCGGAGGGCTGTAATTCTACTGGCGCAGAGCTGGAAATCTGATATCGGAATCTGACATGAATCTTGAACCTGAGCAGATGCTGCTTCAAACGCCTAAGCCGGGGGTGAACAAGGGCCTGGCTACAGTACATGGAAAGCTCCTCGGCTATAACTGCCCTCGGCTACATTAGAAAAAATATCCTTTCAGCGCCAACTCTGGAGCCTACTATAGCGTTCACAGCCACCGGCCTTGTGAAGTTTCCTTTTCCAAAAAAGGTTAGATCCTGGATCTTTTATTTGTTTCGGCTAAGCCAAGGCAGACCTGGCGCACTGCGCAAAGACTGCACTTCGAAGTTATAAGAGCTCGTCCGGCCTCATATTGCAAAGAGGATTGTCTAAACACGACTCACATTAAGGCTTGGCTCCATCGAGTCTCCTCTGACTCTTCTGAAACCCGATTGGTTATCTCACGACGTTTCCAACTCGACCACAAATCAACTGTCTATTTCGCGACAATGAATCAAGTCGCTCCTCAGGTTGATGTTGGTACTCTCACCATAAATGGGCTTGCAGCATTTTCCCCAGTTCTTGCAATTCTATCCGCCGACAATGTAACGCCATCAGCCATGGTTCAGATGGAAAATCTAGGGTCAATATTTCACATCAATGGGGAGTACGCGCAAGAGGTGCCCAACCTCCTTCAGCGTTACTCAAGTACACGATTAGATCGCTTAGGTGTCCTTATTGGATGGCGGAAAGGGGACGCGGCATCTTTGATGGCTAAATCCGCCGGTGGACAAGCTATCTCGCTATTTGCGACATGCCTTTTGAGTTTATATAGCCCCTCCGATGCTCGGAAAATCCTCTACGAATTAAGTTTAAAGGTCCTTCCCCCGATAATTAGACCTTGTAAAACTTCCTATACTACGCATAAATTTACGCGAGCTCGATATAAATTATAAAGACTATATAACCTTAAATAGTAATTATAAGTTAATTAGAAATTATATTAATAAAATATTTAATTTTATACGTAATATAATTTCTTTTCCTTATAATATTATTTATAATATTAAATTTCTATTATAAACTTTATTAATTTTTATATTTTTATAAAATTTAAATTATATAAATATAAGATAAAATATTCTTTAATTAATTTATTTTTATTAAATTAATAAATTGATTTGAATAATTTATTAATAATATATAAATAAGAAAATAAAAGCTTATTATATTTTATAATAATTATAATAATAATTATTTTATTAATTAATAAATAAAATAATAATTTATTTCTTATATATATTTTAATAGAAATTCTTTGGATTTCAAAAGAAATAAATAATTTTTTAAATAAAATTTAAGTTTTTATAATATAATTTTTATATCGCCTTTTTTAATAAAATATTAAATTAAAAATTAATTAATATTTAAATTGAAATCGCGAGTATTTTATATTATTTAATTAATTAAAATCGAAATAAACTTTTTTAATTCGATATAATATAATTCTTTAAAAATCGCGAAATAAAATTTCGAATTTTTTTTATATAATCGAATAATTTTTTTTATATTCGATTTCTTTAAATTATTTTATAATTTTATAATTTTATAATTTTTATTCGATATATTAATTATTTTATTTAAATTTTATTTAAATTTTTATTATAAATAAAAAATATAAAAAATATTAAAAAAATTAATTTAAATAAATATTTTCGTAAAAAATTAATATTTTTAATTTAAAATTAAATATTATTTTCATTATTTTAAATATTTAATAATAAACTTTTAATATAAATATAAATAAAAATTTAATTCGAAGAATTATAAGAAAATATATATAATTCTCGAAGTATTTTAATATAATTAATTAATATAAATTATATATAAATTTTATATATTATTTTATAATTTAAAATAAATATTTATAAATTTTAAGAAAATTAATTATTATTATTAGAAGTTT
>FJOG01000007.1:2046864-2060952 GCA_900073065.1 Phialocephala subalpina
ATAATTTTTATATTTATAAATAAATAAATATTATAATTATATATATATATAATTTTATATTTTTTATATAATATTTTTATAATTGAAACTTCTTAAATTTCAATTACTAATATTATTATTATATTAATTTATTATAATTTCCATTCTAATAATAATAATAACTTTTTTTTATAATCCTAATTATTCGATTTACGTAGATTACTTTATTAATTCGCTAATTATTTTATTAATTCCAAAAATCAAATTATAATTCTAAAAATTAATTAAAAATTAATTTAAATTAATAGAAAAAATATTTTCTTATAAGATTATAAAATTAATTAAATATATTCAAATAATGTTTTCTATTTTTGAATATAATAATTAATTATTATAATATAAATTATTAAATAAATTTTCTCGCTTTTCGAAATAATATAATTATTTATTAATATTAAATCTTTAAATCGAATTTTTTTCGTATTAATATAATTACTTCCTAATATTAAACTTCTTATCGGGTTATATATAAACTTTATTAACAATTTAATATTCTTCGAATATATTCTTATTTAATTAATTATAATATTTAAAATTTATATTTTATAATAATTAATTTATTTCGTAAAGTTTATTTTAAGTAAAATAATTACGTATAATAAAACTTATAATAAGTAAATAGGTAAGTAAATAAGTAAGTAAATAAATAAGAAGAAGATAAGTAAATAAAGCCTTATAATCTAAGGCCCTCGTATATAAGGTTTTACTATTCCTTGGCAAAAAAAATTATTATTTAAAGTATTAAATAATTATTATAATTAATACTTTACTAAAGTGCTTTATATTTATTCTTTAATAAAATCTTATAATTTTATTATATTTGTATAACTTTTATTTAGTATATTAAATTATATTAAATTAATTCTTAATATGATTTTTAGTTCCTAAAATATAATAGTTTAAAACTATGGTTTTTATATGCGATCCGAGGTACCTAATATAATTTTTATAATCCCTAATTATCCCATGTACCCGGGGTACCCTTATATACCTTGGGTCTTAAAAAAGAATTTAGTATTGAAATTTAAATAAATTTTTAATTATATTTAAATTATATTTAAATCGAAATAATATTAATTATATATATATAAAACTTATTATAAAAGAAATTCTTTTAATAAATATATTAATTAATAAAAATTATTTTATTTCCTTTTTTTTCTTTTCAAAAAATAATTAATAAAATTAAAGAAATTTAATATAAAACTTTAAATTTCAATATATAATAAATTAGAATTAATTAAAAGAATTAAAAATAAAATAATAAATAATAAAAAGCAAAATATATAATTTAAAATAAATATTAATAAAAATTAATTTCATATTAATAATATATTTATATTTTATAATTTTATAATTTTATTTATTATTTTTATTTTGTTTTTTATATAATTAATTAAATATTTTTAATAATACGAATTATTATAAAGTTTATATTTTGATTATAATCAAAATTCGTTAGGTAATTACTAAGCCCTTTCTTTTTTATTCTTAGCTTTAAATAGTAATTATTTTGTGATTCGATTACTATGATCTTTGTGGATTAAACATTTGAATTATTTGTCTTGTACGAAGCGTTATATACCCAAAGAATCACGTATATCATTTCGTCGTCAGATAAACGCAATTGGTTAAACATTGAATTTCTTTGCCAAAGAAGCTTCGGGGGTACATTACACATTACCAATGAGAAGTTCGAGATGATTGATATCCTTCCCAAGGAAAGCGCCAACACACCTATTAATACGTGCGCTAACAATACTTTGCCTCATGCCCGCTTGCTGTCCGCATTCCATGATATATATCCCTCACATCAACGCCCGTACTCATTAGCCTGAGACATTCCAGGACTATACATTGGCGCTGGCGTAGAGGCTCGCTCCAAATCCTTTTGTCTTGCGCCTCTCTCTCCCTCTTGATCGTTCTGCGTGTCTTGATGTCTTTGACTTGTATGGTGTTACAGCAGAAGAGCTTCACAATCTGTGGCCAAGGCTCGTACTTCGTATCGATACAGTCAAGAGTGACAGCCATTTGAATGGCCCCTCCTCGAAACTATCAACACGCCGCATCACACATTGTTTAGCTAATCATGAAAGAATGAATTCGTTGTACAATATAATTGTTCGAATCCCTAGGAAAGCATTAAGAAGCAAGTCTCTTTCATACTCGAAACAGTTTCTTCGATCCAACCAGGAAATATATGCGGTACGAAGCGGTAAAATGCAAGTTTGAGAACATGTGACCAGCTTCAGAAAAATTCCCCTAACTACTACTTGTTTCAACTGTATCAATTGAATTTAGCCAGCAGCTTGATTACTAACAAGCTCACTGAAGCTCGTTTCCTCTGAATAGGATATAGGTGCTCACTCGAGCAGGTTTCCAAAATCAAAATCCCGCTGGAATAATCTCAGGCAAAACCATTGCCTAGTGTTCCGAGTTTGAAAAGCCATTTGCTCATTCTCATTGTATAAACT
Organism: Phialocephala subalpina; assembly: GCA_900073065.1. Classification (NCBI taxonomy): domain Eukaryota; kingdom Fungi; phylum Ascomycota; class Leotiomycetes; order Helotiales; family Mollisiaceae; genus Phialocephala; species Phialocephala subalpina. Next base: position 2,049,378 of record FJOG01000007.1, read on the forward strand.
CATCCTGGAATCACTGAATACCACACTACTTAATCTTTCTCCACCTTTACTTCCCTCTTCACTTTAGTCTAATAGCTCTAACCAATCCCAATTTCCATCCTAGTGCCATTCTGCTCCCGTCCTATATTCCGACCTAAGTAAAGACCCTCTCAACATCGACCTTATAGCAACTCGGATTCTCTAGCCTCTTAGGACCATACACCCAAGTCAAAATCTCATACGTGTATGAGGCCATCACAGTGCAGACGTACCATCGATAGTATGGCTTCGCCGAGTATGTTACCGGCGTAGTTGTATCGTCCGTGTAGCCAATGATATACATCAAATTATTCTGATCGAAGCCGACTGTTATATAGTCTTCCAGAGAAGGTGTGAAGAATGATAGGGCGACATTGCTGGTTGGATTCGTCTGCAGGCTTATGGGAGAGCTCAGATTGACGCCGCCAAGCTCGTATGTTAGGATACCGGCATAGCGAAGAGCCGGGTCGGGATTCCATTGTGCGGAGTAGTTGAAGTTGTATGTTGAGGTACTGAAGGGTGGATTGAAAGCTGTGGTGACGCAGAGACCTTCAATAGCAGCACCTTCGTGGCAGGAGAAAAGAGCGGAGCCATTGAGCTTGCTGTGTAGGGAGCGGAGGATGAGATTGAATGGTGCAGACCGATTCTGGGCAATGGCTCGAGTGGCTGCGAAAGCTAGAGAGCTGATTGTTGCGCGCATGTTGTTGATGTTTCGCCAGTCTCGGGTTTATGAGGTTTGTAGGACGGTATAATTAAATGCTGTAAAGATGGGAAAAGAGGAGGAATTGCGCTCTCCTTTAATCCTTCATCATACTCACAGAAATGGTACGAGGTGCTATCATTTGCAGAAGGATCGATGCAGGTACCCGCGAAGCCAACGAGGATGCTAAAAACTTCTTAACCTCAACCCAATCAAGAAGGCTAAAGAATTTTGTGATCACGAAGAGACTTCATCTTTCTTAGTGTGCCCTCGCTCAGACTTCCTGCAAGGAGCATTTTCAAGCGAACCTAGGTACCTAGTTTCACACACAAGGCAAATCATAATCACTTGACCATGTATAAAATGTGCACAATTCCAGGTTACACTAGTCGGTATTTGGAAATAGCGGGTATCCCTCTTATTAGTCGTCGTCCCCGGAAATCTGCAGATTCGGTTTCAACGTTGTGTGGCTGTCCACCTCATTTTGGGGGTACTAACGTATCTCAATCGACTATCGTTTGACCACCCCGAGCGCAAACGAAGGTATATTCAAACGTCAACGCGTGAGGAAGAATGTCCGGATAGGATCAATATCTCTCACCTCTCTGCTAGAAACCCTCATGCTCGAACCCCTGATTGTTAAAACAAAACTCTAAAGTGGTCTCGCACGAGCTGGTTCCAGAGATCTAACTCTACATGCCAAGAGGTAGCTAATGCTCCACTCACACAGAGGAGAGATATGAGAGATAACATAACCGGTATAGGCTAGCCCCCGCTTGTGCAGAGCTAGCAGACGCAATGTGATGTTGGAAGCAGGTAAGCAACCCCAATAAAGAGTTAATTCTGTAGATGTGAATGCCCTTCCTGTTGAGACGAGCTACTCAGGATATCAAGATTGCTCTGTGTTTGGAAGCAGATATTGAAAGCTATGAGATGACCTCGATTTAAGAGGATTGCCTGCGGCTCTGGGACTTCCCAAGAACCGCATTCACGATGTCTGAAGAGTAACAATCAAAGTCTACGAGCTTCAAGCTGCTCCAAAAATGTCCGTTTCTTGAGAATGTGTGTCTCAGGGGAATCTTGGCAAGATTGTGGGGCCTGTGGTCAGACATCGAAGCGTATGTGTCTCGTACTCCTTCGGCTACCCTCTTCTTAAGCTCTTTGCTGAATCCATTAAACCCGCACTCGGGGTGGCCGGAAAGGGGGGGATCTTAATCTTCTTTCCTGTCAGAGGACCGGTGTCGATACGAAGGCTGTCCGCAAAGAAAGCCTGGAGCTGGCCATAATCCTTGCCTGGGACTTCATCGAAAGCTGGAAGAAGAACGGTCTTGCTGGAACCAGGTCAGTTGAAGCAATTTTCTCGACAGGAGAGCACCTACAAAACCCATGCGACAATTCTCTAACACGGCGCTAACTTTGCGCTGTTATAATTCAAGTCAATTGTCTTGGCAAATAGATGAAAGCCTGCGGTGAACTTCATACCCGATGTCAGGCACGAAGTTCAAGGCTCCATTCACACTAAGCTTCTTGTCTATGAAGAATCGGCACTTGGCCAGGGATTTGTATTGCTTCTTATCCAACAAAGAGAACTGAGATGTACCTTCCGGTCCATTGGGTCTCTTGCTCCAAGGGTGGTCCCTATGACCGATATTGAAAGCGGCGCGAGCGTCCTTGAAAGAGTTGCAGGGGTAGTTGTATTTGCCATATCGAGGATGGAGGCTCGTTGGTGGTCGATTCTTGAAGAGAGGGGAGTTGACATCGTACTTGGAGGGGTTTGATGGTTTAATTGCGATCAACTTCGCTCACAGATTTTGAAGATCGGCTTGTCAGATGGAATCGACTTGATTATAGATTTAAGGGAAGGGGGAAGCTGAAACTATATACACATAAAACAAGGACCCACTTAGTGTTCCACGTGACCACCAACTGATACGGCTGGAGTCTCTGTCGGTGGGTTAGCAGAATCTATTTTGATCTGACCCTGGAACTTACTTGTCCTCGGGTCCTTGGAGGGTCATTTTGCTTCGATAACCTTGGCTCTCTGCTGGAGCAACTGGAGGTGTGCTCGATATCGTGGCGTTGTCGTGGTGATCTTGGAAGGATGGGAGGGTTGTAGAAGAAGAGGTCAGATCGAGGGATGAAGATCGGGAAGACAAGGAAAGTTGTCGAAGAACGTCCTAAGGGTCTTTAAGCCACTAAGCGAAACCGTAGCGTACAGTTTTTGGTTTTCTAAATTCAAGAAGAGCAAAGACGACGGGGTGAATGCTACGCGAGCAAAAGATTGCTTTGCATAAAACTTGATTTCGACATGGACCCTTTCCTTTTTATTTGGTATAGAGGGGCTGAAAGAGCATCGTCGACAACTAACTCTTAGATTTGCCACACCGACTGGAAAAACTTGATCAGGTCCTGAGCCAACTCCTTCGGTTTCTCATAAGCTGCAAAATGTCCACCGCTGTCATGCTCTTCCCAGAAGACAATGTTCGCCTTTGTTTCCGCCCAAGATCGAGGAACAATTCCTAGTTCCTTGGGGAAAACGCTCACCCCAGTAGGTTGCTTGACGAAGCTCTTCATCTGCAATGAAGGTCCTGCCACCGCGGGATTGTTTTCGCGGTACTTCTCGGTCAGCAAAGTTCACAAAAAAGCATGGAGGACATACCATCTGGAAGCCCGTGGTTGGCCCTGGAAAGTAGTGGAGGAGGGTCCAAGTTATCAGCTCGGTTGGAGTCCAAGGATATGAATCTGTCCATATGAACACCTTGTCCGCCATCCATGCCAACATTCCAAAAGGTGAATCCTGCATTGCAAACCCAAGAGTTCTAGGCTTTGCAGATTGGATCATGAAGTATGCCATCTGCGTTTCTCGGAACCACTTCGCTCTTTCCAAGCTAGCCTTTTCAAACTCCGAGTATTGTGGCTCTTTATCGAAGTCGGGCTTTTGAATTACGATCTCCTAACGTCAGACAAATTCATCGTGGCAAACATTGACTCACCATATTCACATGCACCGCCTTAACATTTTCCGGATACATTATAGCTATCGTCCGAGCGATCATTGAACCCCAATCACCTCCTTGAACAACATAGGTGTTATACCCTAGCCTTAACATGACCTCGTTCAAGACTGTTGCGTGTTGCTCATGCTTGAATCCGCCTTTCTCTGGGTAGCTGGAGAAGCCATAGCCCGGCAAAGACGGCGAAACAACGTCAAAGCCAGCTTCATTCAAATCCGAAACCGCTTTGTAGATTTCCATGAAGGACCCAGGCCAGCCGTGAATGAAAAGCAGAGGGATTGCGTTCTTCTTGGTCGACTTTGAATGCATGAAATGCACGTCAAGGCTACCGAAACCATCGATGGAGATATTGGTCTTGAATTGAGGGAATGAATTCAGTCGCTGTTCTTCCTTTCTCCAGTCGTACTCGCCCTTCCAGAAATTGACGAGCTCGGTCATCTTCTCGACTGTCACGCCATTGTCTTCTCCCCAATTCTCTGATCCGATGCTGGTTGGCAAGCGGGCGAGATCAAGTTTGCGTCGAAGCAGGTCGAGTTCCGAGTCCGGAATATGAATCTGGCACTGTCAGCCTTCTCTGCGCGGTGAATTTCAACGATTTAAATACTTTGAATGGTGAGACAGCCATTTTGATGCTTTCGGAGAAGTAGGGAGAAGGTTAACGTATTCAGTTTTCACAATGCTGAAGGATCACTTTAGATCTGCAACGTCTAGGAATGCGAGTAGAAGAGGGACAGAGAGTTTAAAGTTTGTTTTAACCTGACACCCTCGGTACGGCTATAATACTAATTCCTTCGGCAATGCAAAAGCACGCTCCGAACTTTTGAGCTAGTCCATCCCCCTGGAGCAAGAAGCTTTCTTATTGGACTGTCGGCCGTCCAGAATGCGACGTCCATGCCGTAAGCTTACCCCTCATAATAAGCTCAGCGGTGGGGTAGAGGTTTACGTCAGAGCCGGAGAGAAGCCAATCAACGGCGATGTTCGCTTAAGCTTACCGCTTGACGATCCGTGATCCTGCCTCAAGTATTCGAACCCGGAGACTCAAATTCATCAGAATCGGAAAGAAGAAGTCTGTACACATCAATTGGGGTGATCAAATAATGAGCTGATATGTTTATAGAAAGAAAACAACGGCAAAAAGAGAGTGATTAGGATGGGGATCACGTGAACACATTTCACTTTCGGTTCCAGTGCAATCCTGATTTAAAGTAGCTTTTGATCAGTCTAGAGTCTCGCCTCACTCTCTTGCCCTCTACTCCTTCAGTTCTAATCTCGGCGCCACTGTCACCAACTTCAAATTCGGAGATGTTAACGTAATCCTGGGATACCCAAATGTATCCGACTACCTCCTGGCAGAAAATCCTTATTCAGGAGCAACCATCGGACGAGTCGCCAACCGAATCGCAAATGCTGAATTGTCACTTCCCTTGGCTGGACAGGAATCTCACAAGCTGATATCGAACGATACGTACTCGAAGAAAGGAGCAAGTTGTTTGCACGGAGGTCCTGAGGGGTTTCATCAGAAGTATGCTGCCCACACAACCAAATCTAGACCCCCCAAGCTTACATTACGGAATCTTCGCTGGACCAGAGGTCAAAAAGGAGGGAAGCAAATCGGTCGTCACTTTCAAGCTTCAAAGTCCTCACATGGATGCTGGCTTCCCAGGTGATATCGATGTCCTTGCTATCTACACACTTTCAGAAGAGCATGGCAAAGTGACCCTGGAGTTTGAATATCAAGCAGTTCTCGATGAGAATAGCTCAGTGGATGAGACTGTGGTAGCGTTGACAAATCATTCGTACTTCACCGTTTCAAATGGTCCTACGGTCGAGGGTACCGAGGTGCGTCTGGCTTCAAATTCAATTCTGGGAATCAACCAGGATACTCTTATTCCGGATGGTATGATTACAGAGCATCCCGACGTTCCCACTGGAACTTTGCAGCCATTCGCCATTGGATCTGCAGCACCCGTATTCGACAACTGCTTTGTGATCGACAAATATTGCCCCCTGGATACTCGCACGACTCCACTTAAAGTCTTCGCCAAGCTATTCCACCCAGACACGAAAGTCCACCTCGAAGCGGCAACTACGGAACCAGCATTCCAGTTCACGACAGGAGAAAGCATGACTAAGGCCCCAGGATTCTGTCCAAGAGCTGGCTTTGCTTTGGAAGCGCAAAGATACGTCAATGCTGTGAATAATCCGGAGTGGATAGACCAGGTCAAGTTGAAGAAGGGTGAGACGTGGGGAAGCAGGACAACATACACAGTGTGGGAGGAATAGATTGACAGTGAAGGATCTCATAGGCACGATACTTTGGGAATAAAACCCTCTACAACTACTCCCTCCCGGGAATGTTCTATATATCAAACCCTGTTTCTTTTTGAGAAACCCCAGTGCTCTCCCCTGAATTACGCGATAGTGAAGGCTCAAATGTGATTGGGCGGCCATCCGGAAAGGAGGGGTACGGTTGAATAGATGATCCGGCTCCGGGTGTTGAAAGCTCGAAATCCAAGTCAACGCCAATCCAATTCAATGAAGTCCACGACCACCACGACCACAACAACCACTCCAATCCGGCAACTGCTCCACGATACGCGTATCGTAGACTCTTGAAGCCATGCGGACTTCTACAAATGTACGAATCCATCTGCGATGTTGATGGCTTGTCCCAAACAGGTTGACATTTCGAGCTCCCGAATGCGCACCCAAAACCTCCATTCACTCCCCGAATCGAGAGCACACGATTTAAGGAGAGACAAAAGCGGACGGCTCGACCATTCGAACATCTCGAGACTCTCATCCGAGCGAAGACTGTTATGAGTAGTCGTGGAGGTCAAGCAATCTCGATTGGCAGATCCATAAACATCCCAAGAGAATACGTTGGAGGGAAGCACTGTTTGGGCCACGCGACGCATCATTTGGAAAGCGGCCAATGATTTTATTACATCGATCAACCGCTTCATCGACCACCCTCCTCTCATATCCCTCAATCCCCACGATCATGTCTCCAGGTGACAGCAGGCAGCTCGACTAGTCGCTCCGTCGTTGGAAGTTCATGGCGGATGTCAGTTCCCTGCATTTCTGTCCGAGCCTCGAACCCAGCGGCCTGTTTCGGTGAAGAAATTTCGAATATCTCGTTCTTGGCCCCGGGGACTTCGAAGACCTCTTGACCAGCGTCTGTGAGCATGCTCACCCTCTGTTCGGCAGCTTTCTGTTCTGCTACTGCTTGCGCTTTCCGGTGTCTCTGCTTCCGGAAGAAGATGTAGGAAATGGACCCAAGGAGCATAACTATCACGATGATAGCCACGATAATGGCAATCATCGCACTCTTGCTGAGGCTTGCCTTGTGGGTCTTGGTAAATGGAGGATATATGGCAACGATATTCTGCGGGTTGTTTTCTTGAAAGATACATTGAGAGACGGAGAAGTTGCCGCGTTCATAGTCTGCTATCACGTAGCTACACTAAGTTAGCAAGATTTTGCACATGGAGGCGCAGCCCACCTTTCCTGCAAAAAAGTCCGTCCAAGAGTGTATTGCGAATCGTTGTCTGCCCTCCTCAAAGGGAAGTAATACGTCGAGGTGTTATATATCGGCCAGCTAGCTTGCAGATCAAAGGACTTGTATGGCAGATTGATCACAATAGTCTCGCTGCTCTCAATATCGTTGCCAAACTTGAACGTTAGGACGGGATTCATGGTTGTCAAGTTCGCATGCACTGTTTCGTTCACAAGATATCTTTGCGTGCTCTCATCAAATTGAAGCCCGAACGCTGCTTCAAAAAGCTCGCATGCTGGGCCTGGTAGCCATATTTCTGGCACTGTGGAGTCGATGAATGTCAAGATCGCGAACGGAAGCAGGGACATTATTCCGCGAAAGGTATTTGTTGCCTGGATGGTTTGCAAGCCGACCATGAGTGGTTTTGAATCATCAGCGCTGAATGAGAATGTCAAATTGTTCGGGGTGAACCGCGATGCGTCGTAACCTCCCAAGGTCAAGCTGCCTGGGAGACCTTTCAGCTGGTATGAAGCACCGCCAGTATACCCCCATGAGAGACTTGGAATTACGCTTTGATTGCGGAGGGAGTAGAGGAAGCTGGGTTGTGGGTTGTTGAATGAAGTGAAGTTGGTAGGTTTGGGACCAATGGCGAAAACACCGAAGAGAAATGATTTTGTCGCGATGCCTGCTTTTTGTCAATTGTGTTCTCCGCCACTTCGAATGCTCCGTTACCTGCGACGATCTGGTGTTGGAGCGAAACGCCTCCACTGTCTGGGAGCTGCAAACCCACAGTGTCGAAGCCATATTCTCCATTGCCAGTGTAATTGAGTTGGGTTTCTAGCGCCAGCTCATACAGATTGATCGGGACCCAAGTGGTGGACTGAACTATGTCAGCACTCAATTATTTAAGACCATATTGAAACCTACAGCATTGACTTGGAATCCATCACTGGGCTGACTGAGGTATGGCATCACCCCTCGCAGGGCCCCACAGTTACTTGGATCCGTTGAAAGACAACCTTGAGGCACAGGAACCCATGTCTCTTGGCCTGCTGTTGAGATCAAAACGTGGAATATTTGCTCTGGTGTCCCCACGCGGATCGCAAACGTCGACCATGAGCCATCATTTCCCTCAAATGCCTGGCTCGGGGCAAATGAGAACGGTTTTGGAGCTGTCGTCGCGCGAGGCTGGAGGGCCATAGTGGGGTAATGTTGGAGCTGGACAGGTGGATTGATGCGAGGAAGTGATGAGAAAGTCTGCACGTTGGAAATCAAGTCATTCCTTTGTGAGTAGTGTGAGTTTGGGATTGGCATGAAGTATCTTTTGGAATTCAGGACTGTTCCGACGAGGATTGCTTCAAAGAACATTTGACAGGAGAGGTGTCACCTACAAAAGGTTAACGCCCCTGCTCAATGCGGTGCATTTCCACACTGAAGGTCACGATAATGAGGTGGAGGGCTTCCAGAAGATTTCTTCCGCCAGTGTGGACACATCACTGCGCAGAATATGCTTTTTTCCAATAATTATAGGAAAGGGGCTTGAAGGATGCCAGAAAATAGAGGTATTTCCTTGGTTTAATCGACCCCACGAACGCCTCTTCACTGCGGCTTCCTTTTCCGAAGATAAGCACGAATAATTGTGATAAGGAAGACCGACGTGGGTGACGGACAACCTCTTCTTATTTGCCCAACCCCGCAATTGAGCCGCAGTAGCTGCAAGATTGATCCAGATGGGACGAAATCAATATTCTTGTGCATGAGGTTGAGTATGGAAGAAGCAACCTTGAATGCGATGCGAGAGCCTCAGCACATCTCGGCCAGACAGAACTTTCAGCCCCCAAGCATGCAGTGCAAAGCTTGCACATAAGATTGATGGGCTTCCAGGCCGTCAAAAGTCCGTTTTGCACAGAAGCTTTACCAGGGACCTCATTGTTTCCGTCGCAACTGAGAAAATGAAAGGCATCAACGCCTTCTTCGCTGGGGCCCTGGTATCAATTATCCCCGTAGTGCATTCTTGGTCAAGTGAGTGTGTACTGTCCCAGCGGTTTGAACCTAGATTTAATCGTGTTCATAGCAACAACTTATCAAAATTCTTCGAGTACTATTCCGTTACCAGTTACAACAAAACCACCAATCTACTGTGGCACCTGCGCATTTTATGTACGATATTCAAAGTACTTTATTTTCTGTCTAGACCATTTCGATATGTTTTCATTCTTGTTTCCCGGCTGATGAGAAACGAATTTCGGATCATTTCGCAATGAAGATTTTCCGGTACAAATCACTAAGAGTAACCAACAGTATGAAGTCCATGCACACGTATGGTGGTCATCAGTCTTGACTGATTTCGTTGCAACGTGGATTTACACCGTCGATAAAGGAAGTGGTTCAACGATAGGATCCTCTCTGAAAGTCCCCATGAATGCCACTGTCATTCCTGGCAAGCAGAATGTGACTGCATATGCAGGAGGAGGGCCAGTGGAGTACACAACACTCAACAGTCTTCCAGACGGCGCATTGTAGGCAATGCCATCTCCAACCTGTCCCTCAAAGCTAACTGCAGCAGAGCTACCATTGTTCAAACAAACCTCATTACTTTGAACGGAAGCAAAAACGGTTATGGCGTGAGCACACTCCACGTCAACACATCCCTGACCGGCACTGCGAGGACCGCTTGCAAATATTCTTACTATGGCCCTAATCCAACGAACACGAGCAACTTACCTGGACTTCCTGCAATGACTGGGTATTCCTACACGACAGTTATTCCATATGACGCAACTTACAACATGTCGAATGCTAATGCATACGGACTGGACATTCTCGCATCAGAAGTCGCCACGTTTCTACACCTCACAGTTCCAAATTGCACGTATTATGGAGGTGGGACTGGCACTTTGAAGGTCGCGGTGACGGCTCTTACGGATACATCAATTGTCTACGCCCCTGCACAGGTCCTCGGCACGACAACAACTACAAGTCCTGCCCCTCCAGTTCAGACCACGACGCCAACCCCGACTCCGTCATCGACAGCACCTGCTACAACACCTACAACCACCTCTGTATTCCCTACCGAAACCGGAGGGACCACGGCCGTTGCGTCAAGCAGTGTGCTGAGTAGTGAAGCGCCAAGCACTCAACTATCCTCAGCAATACAGACTTCAGGCCTTGGGGGGTCCACGTCAATTCCGAGTTCAGTAAGTAATGTGTATGTGACCACGATTATATACACCACGTCGGGTCCATCTGGGCCTGAAACATTCACCACAGAAAGCACGGTGCAGCCCGGAGTTCAAACTTCAGCACCTCCCGGTGCATCAGGACTTGGAACCAGCAACTCGCCCGGACTTGAATCCTATACCACAACAATCGTGTATACAACTTCAGGCGTATCCGGACTCGAAACTATCAGCTCGGTAGCAACGCTGCCTTCTGGATCCTATACCACCACGATCGTGTACACAACTTCAGGTGCATCTGGGCTGGAAACCGTCAGCACTGTAGCAACATTACCCTCTGGATCATACGTTACGGAGATAGTGGAGACCACTTCGGGTCCATCGGGTCTTGAGACAATCAGTGAAGCCTCAACATTAGATCTTGCTTCATATATCTTGAGCATGGCGGGCTTCACTCAGGCCGCATCTACCTCGGCTCCTGGGTCGACATCGACGGGCTCTCTGCCAGCTGCATTCACGGGGGGTGGTGGGAAAATGGAAAGCGGTACTTGGCTTTGGTTCGTGTTGCGCTTGGCTGCGATATCCGTGCCTTTGATGTGATGAAGAATACCCTTATAGATCTCCGATACTAATGTAATGATAATGTCTCATGAAACAAGGTCCGATCCCTTCTTCAGAGCCACTCAACCTTTTCCGTTCATCGAATGTTCACTCAACGAAGTCTACTTCTCTTGAATGTGAGATCATTCTCCACTCAATTTAAAACATTCTCTGCATCGTTCAGAGTCCAGTTCAATCTCATCTATCCTATAAAAAAAATAATCATCACCGCCATCAATCAACATCATAACCTAAAACATAACCTATACCAACATACCTTTCCTTCTCCAATGCGTGATTTTCCCAATCCTGGTCTCCTATTGACCCAACTTGGAAGGGACGTTGACTCTAACTCCTTATGCCAGGTCAATGTGTCCCAAACTCTCGTCTTCGTTAGCAGTGGTCCAGGCATTGGCGTCTGTGTAGCGAGTCTTTTCGGCGTTTTGCAACACGAAAATTCGATACTATAGCTTTGATACCACGAGGTAGTAAGCGACCGGAGGAGGACCGTAAGGAAGCCCTAGATACTACCGAGAAAACCAGTAAAAGAGTTGAAGTGAACACT
>FJOG01000007.1:2061241-2086000 GCA_900073065.1 Phialocephala subalpina
GTGGACATCCCTAGCTCCGAATTCGAATCCACTTTGAAGGAAGTGGAGGAACTAAAAAGCATCTCATGCATTGTCTTCAACGCTGCACGAGTGTTACAAGTGAATTTCTTCGATTTGGATGAAAAGGCTTTGATCAAAGGCTTTGAACTGAGGAAGACCTCTTTCAAATTCTCCTTTACTAACCAAGATTGACATCTCACGACCATCGGATGCTACCACACAGCGAAACCGGGAATATCACTCTTTCAAAAGACGTCCAGCGTAAAATTTTGCTTCTTCGTCACAAGCAGCTTCATTGTAATCCATCCCTGGCTAAATATATCCTGGTTATCCAGGGTGAAAGGGGGGTAGAGAAGTCTGGTGTTGAGCTTGGAAAAGGTTGGGGAATGAGCGGGCGGGTGAGGTGAACATTCCGTGAACATGGTTTGTGTTAGAAGAGTGAACGCGAGTTATCAATAAAAAAAAAATTCTACCCGCAAGCTCATCCTGATTGAGAGTGCAGAAGGACTTCCAGTGGGCCGTGGCTATGAGCTACAAGGCAAGAACAAGAGCGAAAGGAAAGTGTAGAGGCAAGCGAAGAGCTGGAATCCTGGATCACCATTCATCGAAAGCGAATCTATATACAAAAGCGCAACGCAGAAGTACTCCAGAATGCACACCGCAAGTCCCAAATCGGTCTACCATTTTTACCATCACCATTTTTCATGTCCTTTTTGTTCACCCCTCACTTAGCAGTCTCGCCCCGAATAATCGCCTCCAATTTCTCCCTCTCACCACTTTCCCCAACCATACCCTTGAAAACGCCATTCTCCAGACTGAAAAGCTCCATTGGTGTGCCAAACTCACAAACCTTTCCATCATCCAAGACGAGAATCTTGTCAAAGTCCGCGATCGTGCTGAGTCGATGGGCGATGACGATCAATGTTGAATCCCCGAATTCTTCTCTAATAGATCGCTGAATCAAAGCATCGGTTGCCATATCTACCGCTGATGTAGCCTCATCGAGCACCATGATCTTGGGTCTCGAGACGATGGCTCGTGCAAGGCAAAGAAGTTGGCGTTGGCCTTGAGAGAGGTTGAGACCTCCTTCTGTGATGGGGGAAGTGAGAGAGGTGAAAGGGTTCGTGTTCTTGAACAGAGTTGGTGTGGCAGTGCCTGAAGTGCCATCAGTAGGTGTGTTGCGGCCGGTATTCAGCGCAGATGCATGAGCACTGATCGCTTCGGCTTCAGCAGAGGAGATGAGGTGGACACGTTGAAGAGCATCTCGTAATTCGTTGTCTTCGTGATCATCAAAGGCGTCAAGATTGGTTCGGACAGTCCCAGAGAAGAGAACAGGATCTTGAGGGATAATTGCGAGTCGTGAGCGAAGGGCGTGAAGTTTGATCTTGGAGATATCAAGTCCATCAATGTAAATGCTTCCTTGTCTTGCTTCGAGGAATCGGAAGAGGGCGAGAGTGAGAGATGACTTCCCAGCACCAGTTCGGCCAACGACACCGATACGCTCATTTCGCTGGACGCTGAATGTGAGACCTTTCAGGACAGGTGGCAGATCAGGTGCATAGCCGACGATGAGATCATCAACTTCCAATCGACCCTCACTGGGCCAAGCGGCGGGAGGATCGGCTCCTTCGAGGGACTCAGTGGGGAGATTGCTGTATTCAATGATTCTCTCTGCTGCGTTCATGTCGAGCTCCAGGTTAGTGTAATGGCGGATGGTCCAGATGACGACCGCGCCGTAATCCAAAGCGAAGGAAAGAGCGAAACCAGCAAGAGCGGCATCGATTCCATCAATGACAAGAATCATGATAGCAACGAAGGTAGCGAACAAGCCCCCGACAGCAGACATTCTCCAACCCATCCAGCGATTGAAAGCCCATAGATGCCAAAAGGATGTCGAGTGGTCGTCGATCTTCTTGTACATGCGTTGGATATAGACTTCGCATTTGTCAAAGGCTCGAATGGTACCCACACCGGTGAGTGCGGATCCGAACTGTTCGAAGACGGGAGACTTGGCGTTTGATTCGAGGCGCTTGACTTCTCGGGCACCAGATAGATATAGACGAGCGATAGAGACGCAGACGGTGAGCAGACTTAACGAGAGGAGGATCACGTATGGCGACACGAAGGTTCTGGGAAAGGTCAGCGGTGTTGTAAGAAAAGAGGAACGGGCTTACCCAGCAATGATGACACCAACCAGTCGGAAGACATTGTTTCCTCCAAATCCAATGTCATTGGCCAGACGAGAATCGACGACGTTGAAGTCTGCCGTGAATCGGTTGAGGATTCGACCAAGTGGTACAGTGTCCATCCATCTTAGAGGTGTGCGCAGAATGGTGAAGCAGAGTTTATCGAAGAGGCGACGAGATGCCCGAATGGATCCAGTGTATATGTAGTAGTATCGGAATGTCCCAAGCAAGGCGGACGCGATTGCAAGAATGACGTAGACCCCAAGATAGTATTTGAGGCTGTGAGCAACGGTAGTGGGTGTAGCAAAGCGAGACAAGTCGTGAATCTGGAATGAATAGGTCATCGAGTGCTTGATGCTGGTATGTTGTTCGTCCTCGCCGGTCCAGAGTCTTAGCCACCATGCGCGACCTGTGATGAGTACCTGCAATGCAGCAAATGCAAGGAAAGCAAATGTCCAGAACGGCACGCCTCCACTTGACTTGAGATAGTCCAAGTAGATGCCAGTCTTGACTCGCCCGCGCTCTCTCTTCTCGTCTTCGACGAACTTCTTTGGCTTCTTGGAATCAATCTTCTTCAGAGGCTCCATTGCATCTCCATCAGTTGAGTCTTCGGAATTGACAGCTGTAGGATCTTCATCTGCTTCGATTTCTACTTCAGTCTCTTCGTGGCTGATAATTTGCTGCAGTGTCCCTTCGGCTTCCAATTCCTGAACAAGGCCTGCATTCTCAACCGTGCCATCTCCAAGCTCCACGATATATTTCGTCTTCGATTTACAGAGTGCGACGTGGTGAGTGACGAGAATTCGAGTACGTCCAACACCAAGTTCCCCAGTCAGACCCTTCTCGAAGATGAATCGTCCAACATGTGCATCCACAGCGCTGAAGATGTCGTCCAGAACCAATATGCCAGCTCGAGAATACAAAGCACGAGCGAATGTGACTCTCCATCGTTGTCCACCGCTTAGATTGATGCCATTGGCTCCGATCTCAGTGCCCTCGCCATCCGCGAGCATGTCCAAGTCCTTGCGTAAAGCACAAACCTCAATGACTTTGTTGTATCTGTACTCATCGAAAGGAAGGCCGAATAGAATGTTGTCCTTGATGCTCGCGTTTTCGATCCAGGGAATCTGGGCGACAAAAGCAATCGAGGAAGGAATGATCCAGTTCTCCTTGTTCGCAAGATGGTCGCGGCGATCTCGAGTGTGGGGCGCTCGAGGGACATTGAGCTTTCCTGCGAGAACATCAACTTCTCCGAGGATCGCGGCCAGCAAAAGACTCTTTCCAGTTCCTGTCTTCCCACTAACAACACTCAATTCCTTCTCGGGAAAGGAGACGTTGATGTTTCGCAAGACGTATCGCAGGTCATCATCTTCCTTCTCTTCGTCGGAAGGCCAGGCGATCGAGGCGTTCTCGAAGGAGATATTCGGTGCAGCGCTGGTGTTCTTGGAAATCTCGGGTGCATTCAGGTACTTCTCGATACGTTCGATGGAAATCCAGGCATCAATCAGGTCAGTGGTAAGCTCAGGAATGACGCCCAAAGTGACCTCGAGATTGCCGAAAACTCCAATGGCTGTGAAGGCGACTGATGGAACGAGCTCTCCATTAATAATTGCGTAGACGGCAAGGGAGGTCGCGGCAAGTGCGATCGGGCTCGTGATCCAGCAGAATAGCAAGAAGGTATCGGCGACATAGACGCTCCACTGTTCTCCCAGCTCTCTTTCTCGGACCTTCCCAATCTTAGCGTGCCAGTTGTCTTCCAGGGCAGAGAACTTGATCTGACGAATTCCTTGCAAAGCCTCGGTAACAACACCCATCTTTGTGTCTCGAACCTTCATGAGTCGGTCCTGTGCAGCTGAATATCGCTTGCTGAAGTAAATGTTGATGGGAATGGTGAAAGACATAGCAACGAATCCACATAGCAAAGCCCTCCAACCAATGATGCTGATCAGAAATGCGAAAGAAACGATCAACTTGAACAGACTGCCAGCGAAGTAGTTGTTGAATGAGCAGAAATCAGATACACGCTTAGTATCGACACCAATCAGGTTGACAGTTGATTGCTTGCCCTTCGGCTCGGTGTCCTCCTCTTCATTGACTTCGGGAGTGTCTCCGGTGCTGGCGTCCTTGGAAGCATCAGCCATATCAGGGCTATCGTTGACCTTCTTCTCCGTCTTGGAAGCCCCCTTTACATCCTTGCGACGCATTGCTTTCTGAAAGATGAGAGCAGCAATCTGTGCCCGAATAGGAATGGCAATTTCAGACCAAGAGATCCAGAACAGCCAGGATTCGATCCATGATGCTCCAATAGTCGCAATCGTCAATGTCACGACCCATATCCATGCTTCAGCAGTGACAGCATCTCCAGGCTTTCTCTTTTCCAAGATCCTGAGAATGTGATATGTGACGAATTGAGGTGCAAAATTGCCGAATGCTTGGAGAAGAGTGAGAGTCCATTGAATCATGAAAGGTACTTTGTGAGCAAGGAACACTTCAATCCAAAGCCTCCGCGTGTGCTTTCTCTCAGCCCAGGCTTGGCTCAGATCCTTGGAGCGAGTGTGGTGGTCCATTTTGGGCAAATCCTCCAATTCCAGGCGGTTCTTAACCCTTGAAAGCTGCAGTAGATGAGCGCACCATGAAAAGCTGTACCGGCCAATGGCAGAAACGGTGTACATGCCATCAACCTCCTTTCCATCGTGGAATACCTCCGGGCGTCTAGGGAGAGAGACACTGGCACAAATAGCCAGAACCGATGCTGCAAGTTGTCCGATACGGAGACCAGTCGCTTCTGGTGTCCCGAAGGCCTCCTGCGCGATGAGCCCATCTTGGAATAGCAGAACGGCGAAAAGGAAAGTCGAAGAAAGAGCCGAACAGATGCCATACTCATAGCTCTTGACAGGATTTCTGATCAAAGAAATGCCAACGGTTTGGAGAACAATCAGAGCCTAGAAATGTCAGCAAAACTCCCCCTAGAGTCACGTGGACATACCCATTGTGCAACATTGACCCAATCCTCAACCAACAATCCATCACTCTCTCCTACAATACCAAGGACAGCCAAGGCAATTGAAAGGGCAAGACCAGAAATTGTAAAGATGCCAAGGGAAATCTTTGGGATTTTTGCAGAATATTCCGCCACTGATTTCTCGGACGCAACGCCATCTTTATCCTCGTAGATATTGGATTTTGGTTTGGGATCTCGTAAGTGGGATGCAATTCCAATCACCGATGGCAGCGTTAGGAGGAGAACCAGCGCAAGAGCTGCAACTCCGGCAACAAGGGATCTCGAATCGTTCTCGAGCATCTTGGTTGTCTATAATTGTCCAAGAAATTTTTGGAAGTTTGCGAGCATATCTTGGCTGTTGGGACGGAGCGCAACTTTATACCCGTATGGTGAATTGACCAACGACACGAACGTCAGAAGTGTCACCAAATCTAGGCCAATGACTCAACAACTTTTACGGTCAGCGACGGTATAACTTTTTGATATCTTAGTTTGATGTTGTTGTGGCAAGAGGCCGAAAAGTCGAATAGAATGGAGGGTGTTGGGATTTATACCTACGTCGTGATTCGGATTTGATTGACTCACCGGCGAAGGAAAAGCCCAAGCCTAGTGCGGAAAGCCGTATGCAAGTAAAATGGAGGCGCAGATGTGGGAAAATGAAGGTAGTGATACGGTGATATCTTTGGCCGAGAAAGGCTGCATCAAGCTTCCGAATTTTGGGGGCAATGGTGGGGTCTTTGATGTGCATGCTGGACCGATCAAGAAGGTGAGAACCAACAGGAATAGAGGCCGCCATCAACTTGCATTTGAAAGTGGGCTGGAACCCGGGGAGCAGTGAATTGCATGAAAGGCTGCGAACGATGAGTCGGTGTCCCAATGGGAGAATAACATCCAACGTGGGAGCCATATTATCCAGCATGAGGCTGACCATGGAGCGGATTCGAAGCAATTGCCAAGCTCAATCTGATTGGTGAACGCGAGTGATAATACGATGGCCGTGATACAGGTGCAGGAACCTGAGAGTGTTGATCCGCCGTTCAAGCGGTGAGGATTCGCAGCCCAGGGGTGTCTTGGATGCATCCATCATGGAAGATGCAGCTTCGGAACCATGCTGACGAAGCAACGAGAATGATGGGGGGCAAGTGAGAGTCATGCATTGAGGCAGCAATGAGGGTTCATCAAGGCGGTTGCGGTGGTGGTTTTGGTATCAGATGATAGTTGGAGATGCAGTCGCGAGGCCGAGAATTTGAGATGCGAGACATAGCACGTGAGGTGCCGGTTATTCAGGATATAAATTGAGACCAGAGGAGTCAGAACAGAAGTTTATTTGAAGGGTTGAGACAAGATCTATATTGTACTCTAAGCAGAGACCGCTGGACACAAAATTGGGAGAGAGGCACGTTGACTGTACACGTGACATATCTTTCCAGCATCTCCAAATTGACCTATGGTGGGTTGAAAAACTACAAATCTTAGACTTAAAATTCTATAGGCAATCGAACAATATCAAACCCTGCTTTGTGTATCTCTGTGCTATCGAATTGCCTTGAGAAGATGTATAAACACGTGACAGTCATGTGCGTTAGAGCCTGAGGTTCTAATACCTGCAAACATCACAACGCCACCGTAATCTCACAATACGTGCCACAAATTTGTGCTACCGGCATCAAGTTGATGCATACGCATGAGGCAGGTCTCCCATCACTCCCGATATCGCTTAATCTTCAAATTGACTTTGAACGGCGTAGCAGAGAGAGTTCTCTCAAACACCGCCTTTTGAGCGGTTTGCGAATTCATGTTCTGAAACCCCGACTTTTCGGATCCACTTCTCCCTGCACTTCATCCATGTATCCATGTTCTCGCTCCCGAGTTTAATTCCACCAAGATTTTCAATATCGCCTTTTTTTTCATCGAGCGGCTCAACCTCGTTTTTCCAAAGAAGTCTTGGCCCGAGAAGTTTCTACATCTGATTTGGGTTTTCTCCGTTAGCAGCCGCAAGATGTATGGAGTCGTTCTGTCAAATCCGATGATGCCATTCCTGGGCAAAAGAACGACATCGTGAAAACTGCAAATTTGTGTGTTCCTTTTCACAGCACTATGAACCTCAAAAGGACTGTGCCAGCTATCAAAATGGTGGAGAGACAAGCGTTCCATTTCAACCTGCACAATGGGAGCCGAAAGTCTTGATCCGAAGCTAGTTGCTATCGCGGGAGGCAAAAGTGTTGACCCTGTAGTCGAGAGCGATGGATCCGAGTACGCTTCACCAAAACCAGTCTCCAGATTCACACGATGGTTTCGCAGTCCTCTCTTCAATGTGATCATCGTCGGGTTGATCTCGTTCACCCAACCCGGTATCTGGAATGCACTGAACAATACCGGAGCCGGTGGACAGCAGGAACCGTACCTCGTCAATGGGGCCAATTCTTTGACATTTGGGTATGTCTGATGCATCCCCGTTCCGAATCCAATCCTGACATCAACAGCCTCATGGTATTCGGTTGTCCCCTCTTCTCAATCCTCGCCAACAAATTCGGACTCAAAAACATTCTGATCATCGGCACGCTCGGCTACGCACCATATTCTGCAAGCCTGTACGTGAACAATCGATATGGGACTGAGTGGTTCGTTCTATTTGGAGGTGTGACGTGTGGTATCGCTGCTTCTGCTCTATGGGCGAGTGAGGGGGCGATTGCTTTGGGGTACCCCACCGTGAAAGACCGTGGAAAATTCAGTACGTTTCTCCCAATCTATAGGCACATTTCTGACATTCGCAGCTGGAATCTGGCTTGGGCTTCGAGAACTCGGTCAACTCATTGGCTCATCCATCCAATTGTCCCTGAATGTCAAGAAGAATCAGCGTGGAAAAGTAGGATACAGCACCTACCTCATCCTCATCGGTCTCCAATGCCTTGGTCTCCCACTCGCGTTCTTGATCTCCCCTCCCGAGAAAGTCATCAGACCTGATGGTACAAAAATAGAGGATCCGACCAAGAATAAGAAAGTTCTGGGGGAATTCCGAAGGGCATGGGCACTTCTCAAGACAAAGAGAGTGTTTCTGCTCCTGCCCATCCTCATCGGCTTCAATTGGAATGGAACGTACCTCAGCATCTATCTCACCAAATACTTCTCCGTTCGCTCTCGTGCTTTGGGGGCTCTGACTAGTGGAATTGCAGCGACGGCAGCAAACGTGTTTTGGGGATGGTTCCTTGATCTGAAAGTCTTCTCTCGGCCGAAAGTTGCGCGCATTGCTTGGTTCTCCTTCGTGCTCATCATGCTCTCGCTTTTTGGCTGGCAGATTGCGAATCAGAAGAAGTATCAGGATACCGTTCCTAAGATCACTCTTGATTGGGCGAGTCCTGGGTTTGGGAGGGCGTTCGCTTCAACCGTTCTCTTTCGGTACGTTTCTCAACATATACCCCTCAATCGAGCTCAGGCACTGACATTGACAGCTTCATGAATGAGTCGCATTACATGTTCGTGTACTGGATTATCGGCACCTTCAACAACGATATCGAGACTCTCACCTTGACTGTTGGGATTGTGCGGTCTTTCGAGAGTGTTGGATCTGCGGTGTCATTTGGGTTGGGTGCTGCTCATGGGGTATCACCAATGGCAAATCTGGTCGTTGCGTTTGTGATGTTTGTCATTTGCATCCCGACAACGTCGTTCGTGGTATTCGAAGTCCCAGAGCATCCGGCGGAGAGGGATGAGACGATTGAGAGATTGACGGAGGACGTTGCGGGAAAGGCGATTGATGGGGGAGAGGAGGGGCAGCGGGTTTGAAAGGCATGCTTCCAGCTACAGGCAGCTCATTTCTGCTTGAAATAATAGAAACCTCGATCAGGACTTCATTCGCTGTTCCGAAACTGCACAAGCAGGCTTCCAAAGTTTAATTCTGACGATCATTGAACATAAAAGGGGTTGAAGTTGGTGATTTAAGCGCTGAATGCGAGCGTGTGACGGCCTGAGACCAGCTTATGCTTGATGGGCACTTCCCCAAGCCGCAAATCATTTGCTGGGTTCAAAAACGACTTAAGGACGCATAGAATACCTGCTTTGACATTCGCGCCGTGAATAAACCCTTAAACAATAGAAGAAGTGAGAATTACATGCCAATATCAAAATGTTCTTGCCCACGTTCTGCGCCACGAAGCGCACGATCAGCACGTGCAACCAGTAACAAAGCATTCACGATGCAAGCAAGGTATTGTCCAATAAAATAAGGAACCATTGAAGCACAAGAACCTCAACTCCGCCCTCGGAATGCGGGCTGTGACATTGAATTTGTGGAACAATTTATCTGAATATTTTGACCTCAAATCCGGTGTTTGTTCATGCTTCCATCCTTCCGCTATTTCGCGCGTGCCGTAACCTTAATGAGTGCCAATCACCTTCACGCGACAAGCCTTTGCCTATTCTCTCAGCAGCACACCAACTCCCATTTTCCCTTCAATTGATCACGGCGACAACTCGCGAATCATTACGACAAACTCCACGCGATATCCTATCCTTCAATCCACCGTGCAAACGCTTTCTCGTCCTCATTCACTCTCCTCCGCGTTATCGACAATCAATCCACTCCAGCTATCAAACGACCTGATCCCTGTCCTCGTCCAAACCGCCATTCTCCTCATCATCTGCAGGCTCGACTTCCAGAAATAAACCTCCCACATTCTGCGACAGCGCCCTTTGTTTCTCGATACGCGAATATCTCGACGCCCTTCAAAAGACCCGGCCTTGCTGCCGCCGAACAGCCTCTCGACGGCAGCTCCTAGAGCTTCGAATACACCATGAAAGCCTCACCCATAATTGTCAACTGGCATGCTGAGAATGCTCCTATCTACTCCGCAGACTTCCAGCCGCATGGGAAAGGAAGACTGGCTACGGGAGCAGGCTCGACTTCCAGAAATAAACCTCCCACATTCTGCGACAGCGCCCTTTGTTTCTCGATACGCGAATATCTCGACGCCCTTCAAAAGACCCGGCCTTGCTGCCGCCGAACAGCCTCTCGACGGCAGCTCCTAGAGCTTCGAATACACCATGAAAGCCTCACCCATAATTGTCAACTGGCATGCTGAGAATGCTCCTATCTACTCCGCAGACTTCCAGCCGCATGGGAAAGGAAGACTGGCTACGGGATGGCAATGTAATTACTTGGGTCCTCGATACGAAGAACGGAAAGCCTACATTTGGAGAGGATGGAATCGAGGATAAGGAGGCATGGAGAGCAAAGCATATGTGTCGGTCGTCAGGAGCTGAAATTTATGACCTGGCATGGTCTCCAGATGGTGTATACTTCATCACAGGCAGCATGGATAATATTGCGAGGATCTATAATGCTCAGACTGGTATGCTCTATACTTTAGAGGATCGGGGGAATGCTAACATAGGCAGGGCAATTGATTCGACAAGTTGCAGAGCATCAACACTATGTTCAAGGTGTGGCATGGGATCCTTTGAACGAGTACATCGCAACCCAATCCTCCGATCGTTCCGTACACATCTATACCTTGAAGACGAAGGAAGGCCAGTTCGTGTTGGACAACAGAGATGAACTGCAGAAGATTGGGCATAACTTGAAGATGGATCTCCCAGGACGCCGAATCTCCTCGAATAGCCCTGCCCCTCCAGATATAGGATTACGGGCACAACAACAAGCTACAGAACCAACCTCGGGCTCAGTTGCCATCGGATCTCCAATACCATCATGCCCAGGCACGCCGACATCTTTGGCACTTCCAATGAACCCTCCAAGCACCATTAGCCATAGCCGCAGATCCTCGTTCGGAGCAGCATCTCCAGCTATGTCTATGCGAAGATCAGTCTCACCAGCACCATCTCTCCCTCTTCCAGCTGTTATGCCTATGGAAGCATCGCCGAAGCCCTACACAATTGGTCTGGGGGTCAAAAATGCTGCTATCTACGCTAATGATACCCTTAAATCATTCTTCCGCCGCTTGACCTTCACACCAGATGGCAGTCTCCTATTCACACCTGCTGGACAATACCAAACGCAACAGAAAGGCTTGGGGGAATCTGCGAAGACAATGTATGAGGTGATCAACACTGTCTACATCTATACTCGTGGTGGAATCAACAAGCCTCCGATCGCCCATCTGCCAGGACACAAGAAGCCATCAGTGGTCGTCAAGTGCTCTCCAGTCTACTATACACCTCGCAGAACTTCTCCTCCTACGAAGTACATTACGATCGATACATCTTCTGCAGAGGATGCTTTGGCCGCCCTCCCAGAGCCTGCTGTTCCAAAGTCTCCACATTCATTCATGGAACCACCTCCTCCGATGCCACAAACCACCGATCCTTCTGGTCCAACATCCTCGCCAAAGAAGCCATTGGAGGTGGAAACGAACGCATCGAGTCAGGGACCTACTATGGCTTTCTCCCTACCATATCGTATGGTGTATGCTGTTGCAACTGAGGATTCCGTGTTGATGTATGATACCCAGCAGCAGACTCCTCTTTGTGTGGTCAGCAATCTTCACTGTGCAACATTCACGGATCTTACTTGGTACGTATTTTCCGGTCGGCCATTTACCCTGCTAACGATTCCAGGTCCAATGATGGTCTCACTCTTCTCATGACCTCTTCCGACGGCTTCTGCTCTACCTTGACGTTTGCTAAAGGAGAGCTTGGTGATCTCTACACTGGCGAAGTCCCCACTGCGAAGCACCCAATGATCAGCAATACCGCTGCATCTTCGTCACAAAACACACCTATGGCTACTCCTACTTCCATCGCCCCGCCTTCGCCTTTCCCGAACCACCACCGCACTTCATCGACTGGCATCGCCGCTCCATCTCCACCCCCTGGTATCAATCGACCTTCTTCCCCAACCCGTTCAAACTCGACCTCTTCGATCGCCACACAATCCTCATATGCTACTCCAGCAGCCGGCACAATTATCAGCAATCCTACATTGGTTGGAGGAAGTATGCCAAGTATTGCTGCTGGAAACAGTTTCCTGACCGGGATGCCAATAACAACCCCTCCTCAAACACCTCGAAGCACAACCAGCAGCGTCAGTGGTATCAAGCGTGATGCAAGCGAGAGTGAGAAGGAGGACGGAGCTCTTGGTGGCGAGAAGAAGCGGAGACGAATCGCACCAACACCTGTCAACGAGCAGAATGGCTCATAATATTTCCTTTGTCTTGGGTTTTGGTGTTATGGGAGGATAAAATTGGCATTAGCGAAGTGGTGTTCTGGTGGGTTTCTGCCTTGTATCATTGGCTTGATTGCCTTGGAACAGAACTTTGGGTTCTGGATACAGATGTGATCGCATTGCGTTCGCAGAAGCAGATGTAACAAGACATATAGGAGCTGGGACATGGTGTATTTAACAATCGACGATGCCTATGGCTAGATTGTGGACTTGGCGGTAGTATACTCTTCAGAAATATGATGATGTTCCCGTCCTATTATCACGCTGCGAGCTTGACAAGATCGAGAGAGCTTGTATCTTCTTCCTAGTTCTTTCTCTGGTGCCTGTATTTCATCAAAGTAGTTGCCGGCAAGTGCTAGGATCGCTGACAAAACGCATCGTTGTCCACTTGAAACTTTCCAGGTTGAGGTCGTCATGATGTCTATCTCATCTGAAAGGTTCCGCATCGAATCCTGGTGACGGCCAGTCCGAGGTGAATACAAGTGCTGGGTGCGATCACTTGTTTCCCTATCTGATCAGGATCGCTGGACCATCTGTGGACTTCTGTTCGGATGCATTTGAATTCAACGCCATCGTTCCGTCCATGGTCCAAGCATCGCGTGCAACTTTTAGGAGTCATTTCGTTCTCATCCCGTGCACAATCGCGACTGAAGCAGCTATCGCTCATGTTCGAAATCACTAGATTCGAGAACATAGACAGACTCGGAAACGGCCAGAATCCGATGACAGAAGCAGTCTGTGACTTAGGTTTTTTGACCTCGACATCCGTTGTTTCGCTTTCGCTCCTTGATCAAATATTTGGCTTGGACTTTCTTTGTCGTCTGCGTTCCTTTTCTTTATTATTATGTTTGTCGCGTTTGAGATAGGGTGAAGCGTTTCTTCTTTGATTTTGAATATTTGACTCACTTTGACGGTTTCGTATTCCCCTTCAATAAAGATCGTTCGGGCGAAGGTTTTGTTCTCAAAGATTTCACTCTGTAATATGAAGTTCTTCGGTAGTATAGACAAATACATACTTAGAATGGAATATCTCCTGCTTCTATTCATTTCATCATACTTCTTTACCCTACATTCACAAGAAAAGAAACACTATACCAGTACAATGGGAACCTGTACTTTTTACGGTTCTAATAACATATCTCCACTTTATGAGGATACAAATGCCATTGAGATGCGTTGTAGAGGAAAGGATTGTAACAAGCGGCTTCCAATGAGAGAGGTTGGTGACCATTTTAACCACGGTATTAGCTTCCTGCGCTTGTAACTGACATTTGATTAGCGATGGGATGACTTACCTCCACCAATAATCCCTTCACCAACAACCCCTCTGCCAATGAACTAACTCATTACTCGCGAGTCCTCTACATAATCCTCTACTACCCAACACTCGACCCCTAGCTCTTTCAATAGGACACCTCTACCAACAAGGTTGAAAGTATACAAGAGATTGTTTTGAGATAGGTTGGATAGAAATTATATAAGGTTAAACATAAGAGCGCTCTATAAAAATAACCAAGGGATTACATTACGAAATCTCAAAGAATTATAACAACGTGCCTAACTTTCCATTTCTCTACTTTATATCCTTTAAACTTCAGTTGGTAAATTGTCGCAAACAATGATATGTTTAACGGCTTCCTCCGAATAGCGCTTCCTAACCGATTCCTTTATATAATCCAACTCTAATGGAAAGCCAACTCGAACGCATGCATTGGATAGCATCCACTGCCAATCATTACCCTCTCGAACCGGCGGATTAGTTTCTACCCTGAGGCCTTGCCCTAAACGAGGACAAGTGGCAATCCTCCATTTGGGGAGGTATCCGATTCCCTCCCAATCGATAATGCCTGTTACTATTGGTTGATCATCAATGTTAGATGGAATAGTTACCAAGAAATTTGTTGGGTTACAATCGCTATGTTGTAGAACAAGTGGCTGTCCAATATTTGGTGCAATGATCTTTATTCCATAAGAATCGTTCTGTCTCTTGATGTATGCCTCATAATCATCTCGCGAAACCCGTGGTTCTACTCGAGGTTTCCAAAAAGGAAGTGGTTCTCGTACTCGCAATGACCACGCTCCCACTAGTCCAGTGCCTTGAACAGTTTCGACGTAATCTGATGTCATTTCAGATAGTGCTTTCAAATGCTTGGCGACTTGGTCTGCAACTGAAAGCTTTTGGTGCATTGTAAGACTAGGCCAAGCCTCTTGATATGTTTTCCCAAGGACCCGCTCTGAAATCATAATTGTTCGGTTCCACATTGGATCGATCCAATCGTAAAGGACTTTTTCTGTGGGTATTGACGGGACCTTGTTATTAATCCAGCGAATAGTTGTAGCCTCTGTCGTAAGCCCTTCAACCCACGATTTAGCTTTGCAAAAGACATTTGGACTAAGATTCCAAATCCCACGAGAAGCGCCATAATATTTCGGGTGTCTTGATGTTATAAAGTCGCCTTCAGGATCTCTATTTGTCTTTGGCGTAAGGCGTTTCCGTAAGCAATAAACTATGCCCGTATCTTTCCAGCTGCAAACAATATCAGGAGTTATGTTTGTTTCATCTAGTAGTATTTCGCAAATCATTAAAGATCCAATGCTCCAGCAACCTGGCTTTGTAAGGCCAACTGTTTCATCGATCGAGGGTTGTAATGGCACATTGGAAAGGTCCCAATCCATCTGCGGAATATAAATCAAGGGATCCAACTTAGGATCGAAACTCTCGATTGTTTGAGGGTCAATTCTATACCTGATTAGTTGAGTTGAAGTATAGTTAAGTCTAGACTTACTTATTCTCTGTATCCATTTTGTGTGTAAAGGGGGGTGGGCTTTAGGAGTTAGGGTGGACTCTTATTATTGAATATAGGTTATTAGGCTTTAAATTTGTGGATTATAAATACCTTGATTGATTAAAGAGATCCTTTTATAACAATTTCGTTCTTCAATAATCCGTTTGCGTACAATTTCGCATAGTTACACAAGAAAGAAACATAGTTTTATTTCCGCAAACGTTTCTAGGACTTAGAACAAGGAAACCAATTATTGAATTACTATTACTCAAACTTCTCATTATTTGTTCATGATCACTCACACTCGAAACGGAAGCATTTCCTGAACTATTGCTAGCATTTGCAATAAGCTATGCTATGGATGCAAGAGATGATAGGTAAGAAGAACGCTAATGGAATCGATTGTACAAAATTGCAAAAGCGGACTGTTTGGTGCAAAGAGGTTGGCTTGCGGCGGTGTTTGACGAGAACCTTATGACTAGGTATTTCATCCTCTATGACTCGGAGCTGCACCCTCACTTGCATTTGGAGTTCAAAATTATCTCGGACCAGGTGCAGTTGGTGATATCCAAGACAAGACCACGCTACATCTATAACTCTCCTTTGTTCCAGCTCACAGCCGGGGGCCAGGAGTCTCATCTTCACATCTCGCCCATTATACTACAACCGAAGGCACGAAGAAATGGTGTGCGGATGCGAGAAGCGAGAGCTCGAGGCTAGATCAAGCCATGAAAGACCTCCATACTCCCTATGACAGTCTCTGGAAAGACGGCGAAGAGAGTCTTCGAAGGGGAATGAGGTTAAGGAGAGGGTTACTTCTGAGAAGAGAGTAGAGAGGTTGGAAATGGCATATCAATCATCCGTTTCTAATCTTGATGGGAAATTAGAAAGTGTGATCAAGAAGTTATTGGATATCTATGAACTCGCCAAAGTACAGAGTTGTCTTCCCATCACCTCCTCATCAGTACCCGAAGCAGAACGTGTAACGACCGCCCTTGTCTCCCCCGTCCAAGATCTGATACCCCAACGCTTCTTACTGCATTGAGAACTAATAAACCAGACTTTGCGACTGATGGTAGTGAGGATATCGACGTAATCTCCAGTCTAGTGGAGGAGCATGGCGCAATATTTAAGCGCAGACAGGTCATTGAAGCAAGATCCTTTCCGGAACGCGATTTCCAGGCCTATGCAACTTATATCACCAAGCAAGACGTCTCCAATGGAAACTCCAAACCCAGCCACTCACCAGCAAAACGTCGTTGCTTCTCCAGAGATCCTGGCGGCCGATGCAGCGGGTTCAAGTAAGAGCAGCGAGCATGGAGGTGAGGAAGGTGAGATGGGGAGAGATGAGAAAGGTGAGGATGTGCAAGCCCTCCGAACCGAGCTCGAGAGAACCGCGCTAGAGAGAGATAATCTTCTCTTGGAGCTGAAGACCGCGAATGACACCATCTCCTGGCTTGACCTTGATAGGAAATACTACATTAGGAAGCTCCTCTCAAATGCCATCAATTTGAGACAAGAGGATGCTCAAGTGATTCGAGGATACGCCCTATCATCTAAAAGCAATTCCCTCCTCATCCCCTTACATTTGTACCGACATTCCGAATGAAAAATGTGGTTGGTCTTTGCGGATGATCTCGCCCGATGAGATAATCTTATTGTACCAATTCCTTTATTCTGTTGCAATCCATTTCTGTCCAATTGGACTGGGTCGTTCGTCCCCATTCATGATCATGGCAAGCCTGATTCAAAGATCCACCGACATAATTCAAGGTCAATTTTGGAGACATTCTGTTCATTATATCATAGAGAAGAAGGCACTTAGCCTCCCGTACACCGACTGGGACTTCCTCGACAGACTCGCCTTCGCATAGATGATGTCGCTTGGAGATTCAATGTATGCTCTCGATAGTCTAATCGACGACGATGGTCAGCTACAACGATTCGAGAACTTCATCGACCGCTTGATGCCTTTGAAGCCTGCGGAGTCTGTCTCGTTGCTGAACAATAGCGTCACAGCGGAGTTTATGGCCCGAGAGAAACCCCGCCAAGTACTTTTTCTAAAAGACACATCGAGCGATACGCTGGTAATCCTGTGCACGGGAAGAGTTGCCGGACTCGTAACAACACTGAGTATGTCTTCACTCGTTGTGATAGCAAGGTTTTTCTTACCGTGTCTCGTTTGGAGCTCAAGATTGTCTCCGCTGCCGTTGAGTGTGCCGTGTTGAGAGCCCGACTGAAACACTTCGAAGACTCGCCGTGGTCTGACTTCGTGAGAAGGAGCTCTTTATCAACGAATATTGTGGACCTGGCATCGAGAAAGCATAAGCATCTGCGGAGATCATGAGGAGCGGGGCTGACGACCTGACCAGTCGATAGCAAAGTTGATCCGGAAACGTGGAAATTCGAGAATCCTTGTTACCACCCATTCACGGTCTGGAACACAGCCTACTACCCGTGTCCCTCCTCCATCTGGTAACGAAAGTGAAGCTAACGTTTTGTTTGCCTCTTCCAAGATAAAGATCGAGCTACCGCATCGTCTTCGATTTACTAACTGAGCTTTTTCAATCCTCCCAATCTTGCTTCTTTTACGTCCGTATTTAATCAATTGCACTTTCATCTCTTGGCTTCTATCTGAACTCCTTCACGCCTCTTCATCACGCTGATTGCCAAATGCCACCTCGATTGCCAACACCTCACAACCCGTTCCGAAATGAGGACACTACATCAACGACACGCTGATCTTCCAAATCTATTAACTTTCCGATGGAATAAAGAAGATCGCGGCTGCGTTTGATCGAATTAGTCAATTGTCGAATGGCCTCTAATATAACCCCCGAAATTACCTAATACAAAGAAGGGTTTTTAGAAACTCGTGTGACCCAGCCATATTAATATTTATAAGATCCTATAAAAACACACGTTTTAAGTTACTATAGGCTGAAGGTAGTATTACTTAGAAAAAAGGCTCGTTATACCCAATTAGGCTTTCAAAATCTATTCACGATAAAAAATGTGCACGGCATGCAAAGGACACATCAAAATGATATCCCTATGATTCTTATATCAAGGTTCCTAAAAGATTTGGTAGAAGAAATGTGTGCCCAACCCCTTCCAAGATTATTCCTCTTTCCCTTGACGACAATTCTTAAGTCCAAGCCAACTCTAGATTTCGCATGCTTATGAGCCACACGACTTGTCTACATCTAGCCTCGCCGCGAACATGCCGTTAAGGTCGGCCGCCTGTCCAGTTAGGCCCTCACGGACATCCTAAAAAGGCGCGTGGGCGATCCAAGTTCACGCCCATGACTCACCTGTTTTGGGAGCAGCCGATTATGGCTCCTTTTGGTTGGGAAGTTCCGGAATGATTGCAGGAGCTTGAGAGGACAGCGTTTCCATACAGTTTTACAGACTTTCCAGCGCTTTCGACGTAGAAGTCCACCTCTGATTCGATTACCGGGAGATATGTGCCATTTTGCAGAGGAAAGGAAAGGGAATGGAATAATGAAGTTGGGCAAGAAATGTATACTACGTATTTTACGAACCCTTCTGGAATCCTTATGCACATATAGCGAAGATGGATACCAAAACCTTACTTTTTTGTCATTTTTTACTTCCGCTTAAGGACTAGTCTCATTATTGAAGGTGTCCAGCCAATCTTAGTGATCCTCGTAACCATGGTCCAATGATAGGCACCCACTCGCACTTTCTGACGGGGGATCATATATAAGAGCAAACCCTTGAAGTAGACTCCTGCTCATAGGATAATAATTGACCCTACTTCGAGGATCAGGGACTGACAGGCAATGATTGTCGGTTATGAAGCAAGGTAAAGAAACAAGAAGTTTGTGACCT
Source organism: Phialocephala subalpina (assembly GCA_900073065.1). Classification (NCBI taxonomy): domain Eukaryota; kingdom Fungi; phylum Ascomycota; class Leotiomycetes; order Helotiales; family Mollisiaceae; genus Phialocephala; species Phialocephala subalpina. The sequence goes on from FJOG01000007.1 coordinate 2,080,250, forward strand.
TCAGATTCTGGACTCTTGCAGGCGCTCCCGAATTCTCTTGGCCTCATGGACCTTGCCCCGCTGCTCTAAGTGCTTGGCGTACTCCTCATTCACTGACTTGGTCTCTTCACACTCCTTCCCAAAAGTATGTTCCATATTCCTCAGAACCTCATCATATATCTCCCCTGCGAGATCATTGGAGCTGACCTGGGAGCTGGCTTTGAAGAAAGAGTCCAAACTTGCCACTGCACCTCCTATCGTGAACCTCGGAGTTCGCGACCAAGCTGCCATTCGTTTTCGAGCCCTCAAGGTTTCAAGATCAAAAGAGCCATTTCGGAGACGCCAAAAATACCATTCCTCCTCACAGGTGGCGTTTTTCTTGAAGTTTGGGCCTTCCATGAAATCCTCCGGCAGCGCTTTGATGTTCGCCAATAACTCATGGAAGATCGCCTCGCTCTCAGCCTTGTGTTGTTGTTCTAATACAAACCAGAGATTCGACTTGACTCGCAAAGTATGGTAATCGCTAGGTGCTAATAGTTGACGTATTGCCAGCGAATCACGAGAGACTTTCTCCCACTCTGCCCACTTTTTTTGCTCGCCCAAAGCTGCTTCAAGATTGTCCCTGGCAATGAGAGTAGTTTCGTGTTCCCTCCCAAACGTCTTCTCTCTGGTACTTAATGCTTGTCGAAAGTGTGACTCCGCCTCAAGAAATTTTCTTTGGCTGAACATCGCGAGACCATATAGACGGACGCTAAGGACTGTCTCTTCATGTTCCAACCCCAGAACTCGGATCTCTCTCGGCATCAACCCTCGCAGGATTCCGGCAGCTTCAAAACACATTCCTTGGGCCAGTCTTACTCTAGCGAAGCAGTGTTCGGTTTGCAACGTTGCTGGGTGATCGTCTCCAAGTGCTTTCTTTCGCCCCTGAAGAACTGACTGGAAATTCTTGGCCGCTTCTGTAAATTCTCTATGTTCTTCGCAGACGTGAGCGAGGAGGTTGATGAGAATCAAGGCGCTCACGACATCTTGCCGAACAAAGTCTGGTCTCTTCTCTAGCTCCTTGAGAATGAAAGATTGGGTCATGTAAAATTTCTTCTGATAGAAGAGCGACTCGGCCACCGAAACAACACACCAAATCGTGGTGGGATGATTCTGCCCGAGGACCCTCTCACTCAACGCTAGCTGGTCTGCCTGCAGAGTTTCTGCCTCAGCGTGCTTCCCACTACGTCTCAACACGTTGCACAGATTGCTGTGTATGACTATAGAGTTTGGGTGATCGGTCCCACACGAAGAAATGATTAGATTAGCCGAATCTCTCAACAGACGCTCTGCTTCTTCATAATTCGGGGGATCGAGGTTGATGAGCGCAAGGGCAAGATCGTTGGCCGTTGAAGTAGTCTGCAAATTCGTCAGTCCGAGATACTTTCCTGGATCACAGCGAAGGGTTTGAAGTAACGGATCGGATAGCTACTGATGCCTAGCTTGTGAAAGAGTTCCTACCTTCGGGTGTTGGTCTCCAAGGACCATCCTGCGTTTTTGTAAACATTCCCTGAGAGGGTCCTCAGACTCATTGGGGTTTCCTTCTCGGTATAGTACCCAACCAAGCGTATGGAGACTTTCCATTCTGCTCCTTTTAGCACACTGCAATGGATAGGACAAGACCGCATGGCTAAGACTCACAATTTGAGATCTCCGTCAGTCAAGGCCGACCGCCTGCCTTTTAAACTTCGTCTTGCTAATCCCTCAGATTCTACCCATCTTTCTGGAAATAAGGTGTTCGCGAGAGTCGTTGCCAACTCATCCACAGTTTCCAAAGTTTCCAGATGATCTGGTCCATGTAAAGTCTCCTCGGCTTTAAGAACTTCTCGAAATAACTTTATAGCTTCCTCAGGATGTCCTTGGCGCTCAACGATGATTGCAAACTTCCTTTTTGCCCTCAAAGCTTTTCCCGATTCTCCAGTCCCTGCTGTGTTCAATATCTTTAACGATTGTTCCAGATTCGCCCGTGCAAGATCATACTTCCCTTGCTCTTTGAAATACCAAGCAAGATTGGTAAGAAGTTCCGAGCGATGGAGTCTCTGAGTATTGACTTGGCTTTCCGGGGTATGAGATAAAACGGATTCCACATGAGGCAGATACTGGGCACAGGTTTCCCATGTCTCAAATTCACCATCTGGGAATCTGGATGACAGAAAGCCCAATGCTTGACTTTCAATGAACAGTCTGTCCCCATGATCGTCCAACCATGCTCGAGTGACGATTTGCACAAGCCGGTGCATACTGTAGTTGATTCCTGAGTCGTCGACGGAAACAAAGGAGTAAGCAACCAAAGTTCCTACAGCCTCCTCAAAATCGACTATGTTTTCATTTTCGGCCACTATCAGGGACGAGGGAATACTTTGACGGCCCATTAAGCTCATCATAAATAGCAGATTGGCTGCACGAGGGTTTTCGGACTTGATCTGCTGAAATGACATCAACCACGTTGTCGCAACGGACTCTAAAGATCTTGCTTCTCTTCCAGTATCGACGAACTTGTGCTCTAGAAGTTTTACTCTCGATTTCTCGCTGTCTTGATATAGGACGAGATACTGGGATACGGTTTTGTTTCTTTTGGCCATATACGACGCTGCTTGGGTGATAGCCAAGGGTAGGTGATCCAACTCGGCAAGGACCATATCCTTTTCTTCGTCTGTGCTTGTTCTTTTCGTGCGGTCTCCAAGCAGCTTTCGTGCTTCTTCGGGGCTCAATGGTTCGACAGTGATCGGATCACTGACAAGATCAATGGAGACATCTCTGTTCCTTGAGGTGAAGAGAATGGATCCGTCGGCAACTTTTGGCCTATAATTTTATTGGTGAATCAGTTTCGCAGCTGATTGTGAGTTGAAGTCGAAAATTGAAATCCTTGTAATTTTTATTCGAATATAAAGTTGAGAGCATGAACAGTACAACTCGAATGAAGCACTTACAAATACTCCAACGGCGACTTCCCACACTGAATTTTCTCGAATATTTGAGTGTCATCCACATTATCAACTACCATCAGCCAACGCTGCTTGTAGTGGCGTTCAAACCAATCTCGTACAAGCTGCAAGACATCGACGTGGGGATCGTTTCTTCCCGGAAGTTGAAATTCTGTAGCTATTTGCTTGTACGATTCTTCAAACCTAGTGGCCGTCGAAGCTAGAATCCAAAAGGTCGACGTATCAGGAGATCGTTCTTTACGTAAGTAGGCGTACTCGAGTGCGATTTGTGACTTTCTAACACACTTTTCTGAGTTCATGTTCGTCTGGAGTGGAAATTATACGGCCTACCCAATTCCTCCCAAACCGCACAACGCTGTTGTCTGGACTTCTCTTGGCCCAGGTCCCGGCGAGGAGCCAAGCCTCTTATCAAGTTGGAGGATGAGCTCATCTCGTCCTAGAAAACCAGAGTTCCTTGCTAAGGGGACCATGAAAATGATCTTCCTTTGCACTGGTCTCGTGATTAGAAATGGACTTTGGAAGAATAGAGATGACCTAGGTTCAAATCAATAAAGGATGGAGTCTCTCACTAGCAGATGAATCTATGGATGGCTGATTTGGGGAGAGCTGCAAGTCACCCAAGCCTCTAATGATTGACTCAGAGTTCTGGACAAGGATGGTAGTTTTGTCATCTACCCGCAGTGCAGTAGCCCTATGAGCGCATCAATATCAAGTCCAGCAGATAGAGAAGGAAATTTACTCAATCCTCGTTTGCTGCTGCATCTTGATCAGGTCCAATATCCTGTCCAACGATGTTTGGAACTTGTCAAGCTTTTCTTTCCCACGGAGCGCCTTGAAAGCTTTCCAACCCTTCTCCGCCGTCCGCGCAGTTGCCTGCCTCCTTTTCAGCCATGAGGAGTTGCTCCCTCTTTCCCGTGGCTGATCTGGGGTGAGTTTCAGACTTTCCAGAAACACACGTAGTCCCTCAGCCTCCTCAGAGTAGATCTGCAACGCAAGTTTCTCGTGATCAAGTCGTGCTCGCCCGGACTCATCAAGTTCTTTGACTGCTCTGATTGTTAAGTCTAACTGTTTCGAAATCGCAAGAACTTCCGCTGGAGCCCCGCCCATTGATGAATATTCTTTGATGAGAGCATGCAATTTGGCGGTGGTGTCAATGAAGCCGAGAACATTGCTGGCCAGACCAATTGCTGCCAGCGCCTCCATGGCAATTTTTCAGGTCTAACAGGTCATGTAGAAGCGCTGTGGTATACTTGCATTTATTAGTTGACAGTACTCCTCCGATATTTGTCGTGGAGAGGACCGAGGTTGTTTGCGCCTGGCTGTGAAGTTGCTCGCACAAAAATTGCTCGTCAGCAGAGGAGCTGAAAATTAGTCAGCATATAAATTAATGCACAACCACATTTGTTTTTCTTGCAGCACTCAAGAATGACTAATTGAAAGTTAAATGGCACGTGGTTATCCTTGCACATGTAGAACATAACTTCCATTGACCCAAATGCTTTGAAAAGGGTATTTAGAGAGCCGTTTAATTGATGTTTCCCGCCCTTGGGTTCAACACTCTCCCTTTTTGGGTCTTAAATTAACCGAGTTAATACTGTATCATCTCTATTGATAGGTCTTGCCAAATCCTCTCTAGAAATTACTTAAGGGATATAAAAACTGCAGTTCTCAACGAAACACGACAAAAGATTTATATTGAGAACTAAAATCCTTATTGCATCATCCCCCAAGGGCGAACTTCGAAGACCAGGGCCATCGGCGACGAAATAAGAAACGAAGCCGTTTGACTCAGGAGATGTCCTTTCAATTCTTTGTGACCACCAAAAGAATACCCGATGAAAGGAATTGACACACAAGGCCACCAGCTTTCTCGTTTTCGTAAGGTGAGCGATGGACTTGCTTTGGTTTGATTTATTTTTCCCACTAAGAGCTAACAATCCCAAGGTTATCCCAATCGCTGTTCAGGTCGTGGTTTGGTAGTGGTGGTTAGGTGGGCGGAAAATCGCATATTACAAAACACGACTTTTCCTAACTATTCCTTGCATCTCAAAGAACATTATAATTGCAGATAAAGGGCTCATTACTATAACGGATTAGATTTAATTAGAGATCCTTAAGAATAATTCTATTGGAAAAGATTTTAATACCTTTCGAATTTCTTTTAATTTAATATATAAAAATAAAATGTCAGAGGGCGCTATCACGTGCGTTCGCCCCTTAGCTCGGCGCTACCCGGCTTCTGGGCCTCAAGAAGCCGAGCAGCCGCTCAGCCTCTCTCTTCTTCTCTAAGTTTCAGCGAATTCACTCATTACCCTTGCTCCCTGATCCGAGCCCTTTTGGTGACCGTTACAGTAATATATTTTTTATATTTCGAATATATTTAATGAATTTAATTAAAAAAAATTTAATTTAATATTTATTTAATTAATATATAAATATTTATAAATTTCTTTTTAATTCTCTTTTTATTTTAATTATATTATATTTCTTTAAATTATAATTTTTATTAATAATTATAATAATATATATATTTAAAATTAAAATTATAATATTATTATTAAATTTATTTCGTATTTTTAATTTATATTATTTATTAATATAATTATAAGAAAATAAATATATTAATATTAATTTAAATTATTATATTTTTATTAAATTAAAAAAATCAATATGAAATTCTTTTTAAAAATCAAATTTTAAAAAAGAATATATAAAAAATTAAATATATTATTAAAGTTTTTAATAATTTAATAATTAGTAATTATATAATATAATGATATTTAATTTT